>JAGFMF010011598.1:618884-631025 GCA_019455555.1 Galemys pyrenaicus | reverse complement strand
TCCCTGGCCGGCAGCAGGGATCGAACTCGTGCTGCAGTGGCTGCGGTTTGCTTCATAGGTTGTTGCTTAACCCACTGCGCCACCAGGGAGGCCCTGTATGCAGTTTAAATGTACCAAAAGAAAAAAAGCAAAAAGGAATATCTTTAACATTTTATTTCAGTGACCAGTATCTCCCTCCTCTAAATGGTCAGCACAGGAAAGACTGTGGTCATTCTGTTTAATGCTGAAAAGGTCACCTCAAGGCCAGGCTGCTTCCTTCTCCAAAGCTGCTAGAAGGTCCCTGGTTGACACCTCTCATTACAGCGCCCTGGTCTTCCTTCTCCTTCCACTGCTGACCAGACATCTGCCTGTGCAAAATGCTTCCGGGGCCTCAGCCAATACCCGGTGGGCTTGTCCTGCTCCCACCGCGTGGTCACCCAGCTCTGCTGAAACACCTTCTACAACAAAGAATCCAAGGGTCATCCCCTACATGCCTTCGGCCCCTCTTCAAGTGTCACCTTGCCACCACCCTCACACAGAACACACGGCAGCCCCAGCAGTGGGCACAACCATCACGAAAACCAGAGGCACCGGGAGATGAGCCTCCTCACTCAGGACAGTCGGCAACAAGCACACCTGAGAGCAGGCTGCCCTGGCCCACCATCAGCCCCAGGCTCACCCATACTGACGACCTCCAAGCTCTGGCCACAAGTTCTGGTGAGATGCTTCACCCGACTCTGCTCCTTTATAAGAGGTAGCCAGTGTGGTGGTTCCCAGCACAATCCCTGCAGTCCACAGGCCTGGAGGTGAACGCGGATCCTGTGCTGACTGACTTGGGGGCCCTGAGCAAGCGTTTGGCTTCTCCAGGCTTCCACTGCAACCGCACAAGGATGATGAGTTGCACCTCACTGAGCTGAGGTAAGAGAAGCAGGGCATGCTCAGCATCGACAGACACTATTACTTACATGCTGCAGTTGGTTTGAGGGACCTAAGTGCTTCACTCGTCTTAGCCCCCATTCTCCCCAGCTGCAGTCCCTGACTATACAGTGATCCGCTCCCAAAAGAGAACATGTTCCTCCCGCTCCACATTTTTAGACACTCCTTTTTTCCATTAGGGAGAATTCAATTCATGCCAGCAAAAAAATCACCTATTTTTGTCAGCAGGAGAATAAGAAACAGAAATTTGTTTATTTTTAACACATTTTTTAAAATAAAAACTTCACTTTACCAACCAGCCCTTCCCTCCCAGGACTCTCCCTCACAAATGCTTCTCCAGTCTCCTCTTTCTAATAGTTACTGCCTCAAACTTCAATGATCTAAATATTTAACACAGAGGAACACCAGAAGACATGGCTATGAGGGAGCCAGTTCCGAAGGGCTGACTGGTGCACCTGACAGCATGAGGATCAGTCCACAGAACCGGGAGCAGAGGCGTGCAGCTGGGGGCAGGCAGCAGTGAGGTTCCCATACCCACCAGGGCTGACCCCTGGAGAACAGGACTTCAGACGGAGTAGAACCAGAATTCCAAACTGAGCAAAAATTCCAAAGAGAGGAGCTGAACCTGTGCGTGTGGAATTGGTGTCCATAGTGAGGAAGGGGCACAAGCAGCCCTGGGCCCAACCTTAAGGGCAGAGCCATGGTCCCGCCCACCAGAGCACCCATCCTGTAGTCCACACACTGCAAGGATCAGAGGGGCTTTACCTGGTGAGAAGAACCCAGCACTGCTTCGTTTGAGTGGAGTTAAAGAACCTGAGATCCAGGATCCTTTTAAATGAACTGTGTTACCTGTTAAGCTCCATTTAACCCCAACTTGTAGACTCACAGTTCCCATGTGACATAGCAATCTCTGAACTGATTCTAACGGAAGTGATCCATGCACACCAATACGGAAAAAAAACATAGATTTACAGCATGGAAAGCACCCAAGTGCTGTGGATGGTGGAAATCTTAGCTCATCACTAGCTTGTTTTTCTGCTACCAATCCAAGCACACAGTCATGACACTTCAGAGCCAAACACCACCCGGCCAAGGTCCAGTCCACAGCACCACTCTTCTCTTTAGCTACCCTCGAATTTTTCACTAATTAAAGTGTCTTCTGGTAATCATCAAATTAATTCAATATATGCAATGGTCCAGATTATCATTTCCAAAAAGAGAAGAGCATTGTCAAAACTCACAGTACACACAGCACCTGACTAAATAATTATCTGCTGAAAGAACCAACCAATGAACTAGCTTGCAGCCCTAGGTATTCAAGACATCAAACGAGGCTCAGCTCCCACAAGCAAATTCCCTTATGTGATTTCTAAATTCACCTGATTAATTCAGAAATCAGGAGATTTAATAGAATACTGAGTCCCATATATGATCCCATTTATGATAAAAATAGCAAATCAGGTCAGTAAATAATGACAAATTAACCAAAAAATGGTATTTTTAAAGCAACAATGTAGAAATTTAGAGTTTAAAATAATCCTTTTTGGGGTACCAAATAACATCCACATGGTCAAAAAAAATTTTAAACATTCAGACTATGAAAATAAAAATATAGGTAAAAATTACTGCAGTATGTGTACAAAACTTTCTAAGCAAGACATAGCCACAAAGGAAAAGACATATCTTTGACTAAATTAGGTTTTCACATGTTGGTATGATTTTTAAAATACAGAAAATAAAGTAGAGATCAGCAAATTGAGAAAAAATATATACAATACAAATGACAAAGGGTTTGGTTTTTTAATATACTAAACAAAATGAAATTGGTACAATGTCTCAATGGTTAATTTTGCAACCCATTAGAGATAAATATTTCACACATCTCTGACCCAATATTCAGTATTGTACTTCTAGAAATTATTCTATAGACATATTTCATATATTAAGATTCAGGTTCAAGGACTCTTTTTTAGATTTTATTTTCTTTATGCATACAAGATGGGGTATAGGCCAGAGGTATGGTGGATGAGAGGATTCACCAGAGACAGAGTGAGGAGCAGAATAGGTGTATCTACTATAATACACTGCTGAGGGGAGCAGTGGGCAAGGCAGGAGAGGTCTGCTGCACCATGTGGATTAGCTCCCTGGTGGGGAATTGAACTCATGCCACAGTGGCTGTAGTAATAGCTTGGATAGTGCTGAGACTTTAACCCCTGCACCACCAGGGAGGCCAGGATTTTTATGAAATAATTACTTGTAATAATCAAAAATATAAAGTAAGCATCTACTGGGCACCAATTAGATAAATAATGATGTACTGTGACAGAAATGCTTTTTAAATAAATGAAGTAGATCAGTGCATCCTAACAAGGTTTTTACTTTATATAAAAAAGGCAAAAAAATAATAATAACCTTTGCATATGCCTAGATCATATCTAGAAAAAAAAAAATGAGACAAGAGAGAAAAGGCACTCTTTAAAATTTCATTTGAACCTTTCTATAACATTGTTATTCTTTTACAAGTATTGTACTAAGTCCGGTTATTAAAAAGAACTTTAAGAAAAAGTGACTTAGGGAACTCCCTGGTGGCCTAGGGGTTAAGTCTCAGTGTTATCAGCACTGCAGCCAGAGTTCCATCCCCAACAAGGGAGCTAACCCTAATGGCACAGCAGACCCCTCCTGTCTCACCCACTGCTCCCCTCAGCAGTGTACTTCCATTGATCTGCCTGTTCTGCTCCCCACTCTCTGTGGTGAATCCTCTCAACCGCCCCCACACACCTCTGGCCTGTACCCCAGTGCTTGTATGCATAAATAAATAAATCTTTTTAAAAAGTAAAAAAGCATTACATACAATTAATATATGTATGAGAATATATTCTCATTTAATTAACTTATTAAAGCAGGCCTCCTAAGACATCACTTTCCAAACTTTTTCACATCCCAGCAAATATGGAAAATGATAGCTGTATAGCACTGAGCAAATGAGCACGGGTGCTATAGCCTGCACAGCACCCCCTGCCAAGGACAGCACCCCCCATGTTCCTATGGCAGTCCCTCCCCCCAACTAACTGGAGCCTTCTGACTTAGGAACTTCTAATACAGGACACTTTAGTGCAATCGCTTCAAAGTGATGAAGTTTCTCTAGTAATTAGATGTTACAAGCAAAAATACTACTACTGTACTTGAAATCAGTAAGTAGATTACTTTTATCTCTTCTTTTCTTTTATTTTTTTGAGGGATAATGTCCAGTAGGAAGAATACAGTTCGGTTTCTTGGGGGCTGGTAATAGTCTGTTTCTCGATCTGGATGTTTACATGGGTCTGTACGACTTATAAAAATCTATTGTACTCTATGTATTTAAAATGCATACACTTCTTTGTACATACATTTTATTTCAATATCAAATTTTAAGCAGTATGTTTAGTCAAATTAATAAAAATAATGAATTTCTACAGTATTATTCAATAAATCAAAAACCATTACTTAGCTAGTATGCCTTGCCAGGGCCCACAGCAAAGCACGTTAAGGAGAACTATGTTGGAGAGTTTCTTGTGGAAATAATCTATTGAAACTCCCCTAAGACTTGTGGTTATCAGGATGCAAAAAGGTTTGGGTGGGAAGAGGTCAGAGAATTTTTTAAATCTGATATGCCAGGCAGGGCTTTCTGTTAAGAAGGGTTACATATATAGACTTTTACAAAAGAGCATTTTACAAAGAAACTAATAATTTGCTGTGGTAACGAGGCTGGTCCTGAGAAAGCCAGAATAGGACCCAGGCTGCCTGAGGCTGCCACTGTCCTCTCTCCTGCTCTGGCAGGAGGCCCATCTAGTTGCGATGACAGTTGTTTCTGGATCTACTGATGCAGAAGTTTCTAAAGTCTAACAGGCCCATGCGATCCAGCAGGTCGCCTTCCTAACAGATCACACAGATTCACAAACCGACCCTTCCTGAATCCAACCAAAGAGCTTTACAGGCATCCTAAGAGGCAGACAAAAAAGAAAAAGAACTAAAGTCAAACAGCAAGTTCCAGACCCTGGAGAGGGATATATGGAACTGCCCCTGGGCCGGGGCCCAAGGCCATGGCACACAAGGCCTTTATGACCCTGAGCAAAACACACCTCCTCTGAACAACACCTGTGCTGCTTTGCCGACACACATCAGGTGTCATGCGCGCATTAGGGCCTCCTCGATGTCCCCCAGACCGCACTTGCCCCCTGTCGCATCTTGCTCTTCACATATAATACACACCCAGGCACAAGCAATGAATATCTTACCTCCCCAGAGTCCCGGTCGGCACCTGACATTGGGGACTTAATGTGGAAATCAGCTGACCCTTGACAATACAGGTTTAAAAGGGGGGTGGGGGAGGGCACATTAACACTTGGGGTTTTTTCTCAGCAGGTTGGGCCTCCATGGATTCTACCAACCACTCTTGGGTGAGTCACTTGGTTGAGTCAGTGCAGTGGAACCTGAGTTAAAGGAGCACTGATGACAAATCATACAGGGATTTTCAGTTGTGTGGGGCAGGCACCCTTAATTTCTCCTCACCTCCTATCATTCAACAGTCAACCAGATTTAAACCTGCTTCAAATTATACAAATCATTAACCTTTTGAAAACTAGACCTCTTGGGTTTTTTTAAAGGACTTATTTATTTATGCATACAAGGACTGGGGTACAGGGCCTCCCTGCTGGTGCAGTGGGTTGAGCACCACACTGTGAAGCCATCAGCTGCACAGCAGCGTGAGTTCGATTCTCAATCCTTGGCCAGGGAGGGGACCCACATGGCAGCAGACTTCTCCTGCCTCGCCCGCTGCTCCTCTCAGCAGTGTATTTCAGTCCATCTGCCTGTTCTGTTCCCTGCTCTGTTGCTGGTGAATCCTCTCACCTCCTGTGACTCTGGCCTGTACCCCAGCTCTTGTATGCATAAATAAATCTTTAAAAAAAAAAAAAGAACTGGAGTACAGGTCAGATGTGTGTGGGGATGAGACAGAGTGGAGAACAGAACAGTCAGATGGACTGAAATACACTGCTAGGGGAGCAGCGGGAGAGGCAGGAGAGGTCTGCTGCGCTATGTGGGTCCCCTCCCTGACCAGGGATCAAACTCTTGATGCAGTGGCTGCAGATGCTTCATAGTGCAATGCTTAACCCCTTGCAACATAAGGGAGGCCTCAGACCTGCTGTTTTTTAAGAATTCCATTCTATTGAACCAGTGGGGCCCTCCCCACTCTGGGCCTGCTGTGAGCGGTTTGTGACTAATAGCTGCTGAAATCTGCAAACAGCAGATGAGCTGGGCTTGGGAGTCACAAAGAGGGAGTTTTAACCCTGGAAGCATCCATTACTAGCAGTGAGTCTTTTGCATGTTACTTAACTTAGCCCTGAGCTTCAGTTCTCTGTCCTCAGTCTCAGTACGATAAGTTAACAAAAGAACCTGCCCCAACAAGTCCTTGCATGCCATAATGTGTGAAGAACTTACTCAATAGGGGAGGTTAAAGATATCCACAAGTTCTAGCTATTCCTCCCGCTGAATCTAATTCTTTTCCCTTTGCTTCTGGGCTGGCCCTAAAGACTTGCTTGATCAATTTCTGTGGCAGAAATGACATTCTGAGCCCTGAGAGGCTAGGTCATAAGCCAGCCTTTCCATTTCACCAGGGATTCTCGGAACACTCTTCCTGAAAACAGCCAATGTCCTGCGATGTCCAACTTTCCAGGGCTCCAGACTAGAGGACACCCATGCTCTCTGCGCAGAGAGATGTCTGGCTGGCACCCCCATTTATCAGCTCTCCCACCCCAGCCCTAGATGGGCATGAGAAAGCTACCAGATGGTCCCAGTCCCACCACCATCTGACTGAAACCCCAAGTGAGAACTGCCCATTTGAGCCCAGTGAACCCACCAAAATGAAAGGAAGAATAATAAATTATTAGAAGCCACTAATTTCAAGATGGCTTGTTGCCAGCGATGGGCAGTAAGAACACTGAGTAAGTGTCTGGCACCGAGTTACACGTGGTGCATGTCACCTGTCAGGATACGGGTTTCAAGCTCATCTGCACGGTAACGTGTTTCTTAGTCAAAGTCACTCTGTGTTGTGAAGTGTTCACCCGACTGGGAAAGAACAGAGTAAGGCTTGGCTCCCACTCTAGGTCTGTGCTCCAGTCCCTCCCAACTATTACTGATGTCACTGTGAGGAAAATTATAAAGTGCAAATTATGATAGTGTCCATGAGTTTACAATTACTGTTTTCTGTTACTCATGGGTATTTTTAATTTGGAAGAAGTCAAGGCCATGTGAAGAAGATCCAGGCAGGGTGTCTGTAACTACAGTGTACATAGCAAGAATAAGGATATGCACAAGTGGTTAGTTGTGACACAGTAGTTAGGATGAACAAATCAGGGAAATGTACAATAATGCAATTCATGTTAGTAGCAGCAACAATGCAAATCACTATATTACATCAATTTAAGATGTTTAAATATTTATATTTTGGAGTCCTCTCTGGTGACCTACGGGTTAAGTCTCAGCACTATGACCACTAAAGCCTGAGTTTGATCCCCAGCCAAGGAGGTGACCCACATGGTGGAGCAAACCTCTCCTGTCTCACCCACTGTTCCCCTCAGCAGTGTATTTCAGTAGATCTGCCTATTCTTCTCCCCACTCTGTCTCTAGTGAATCCTCTCACCCCCAAACCTCTGGCCTGTATCCCAGTTCTTCTACACAAAAATAAATTAAAACAATTTTTAAGTATATTTATATTTTGATTTTACAATATTATATACTAACATATCTTGCTAGAATTAAACTATGAGGTAGAGGTATAGTAGCAAAACAACTCCTCTTTTAAAAGAGATCTTTTAAAAAAATTTGAGATACCATATTTTTTAATAGCTCCTTTTAAGTTGTTCTGGAAGATCTCTAAATGCCTTAAGTCATGACTCATATGCTTACAAGAACAATGCCTTTATGAGAAGGGTACTTTTAAAGAGTCCAGCACATTATTTATTTATTTTGCCACAGACATTAGTGAGGCTTCAACAGAATCTATAGATTATACCCATGGGAGGATTATACCCACAGGAGGATTTTTCAAGGTTGTCCATTAAGTTGGGTCACACCAGAAAAAGTCTGATTACAGAGTTGGGCCCTGCTCCTGTGGACACCATCCTGGTCGATATTCAAATGCCTCAGAACATAGCCCACACTCCACCTGGTGGTGCCCAGGGACCGTGATCACTGGAATGCTGTTTTCCTTCCCCAGAGTCCTGCCTGCACCACCCTTCACAGACAGCTATAGCCTCAGCTAGCCCAGGACCAACCCCAGTGGTCATGGGAGTGTTTCTCAGCTTTTTTTTTTTTTGGGGGGGGGCAGTTTTGTACCTTTATTTGTTAATCAGTGATTAGTTCTCATCCACATGGACTGTGTAGATTTTTGAAATTTGTGACAGACACACAGGTAACCAAAGTATACAGTTTGTTTGGTGACTCTTCATTCTCATCACGTTTCCTGGACAACCAAACACGGATACAATAGGGGACATTCCTTATTCCCTTGGCCCAGACAGCTTGTTGAGCCTGGTATCAACGCACACATCTGGAGTGCCCATTTCCTTCCCTGCAAATTTCCGGATTTCTTTTAGTGCTCTGGGGGCACGCTTCTTGAAGCCAACTCCATGGATGCGCTTGTGAACGTCGACGGTGTATTCTCTGGTAACTACCTTGTTGATGGCAGAACGGCCCTTCTTCTTCTGGCCACCCTTCTTTGCGGGAGCCATTCTGCTGGGCTCGAACGAGAAAGCGTTTCTCAGCCTTTTTAAGATTCTGTGGGTTGGTTTAAATGGAAAAGCAACTCCCTAGGCCCTAACATGGACATTAATTATTGTGTAAGTATATGCAAATAACAAAAAGTACACACAAACTGCTTGTGCTATTGCAGAACTACAAAATAAAGAGCACTAATTAAATACAAATAAAACTGCAAAACCAATAGCATGCAAGCAAACACTAATCTAAATTGGTGGATGGTTTTGTTCAGCTGAAATGAAGATACCCAAGGCTATGGTTGGATTCCAGCAAGCTCTGTCACCCATGTGTCATGTGATGGTTTCATTCCCTTGCACTCCACGCACCCTCTGTCCCCAAAATTGCTCAATTCTACCTTCAAAACAACCCAGATGGGACCCCACTTCTACCGCTACTCTGGTGAAAGTTTCTGTGGTCTCCCTCCTTGCATCCTCCTGTGGTCCTGATTCACACTCCCAGCAGCTGTTAGGACCTTCCTCATAAAAGTAAGTCAACTTGTATCACTGTCCCACACAAAACTTTCAATGGCTGCTCCAGAGGAAATGCCTGACCTGCAAGACCCCACAAGGTCAGGCCCTACCCTCCTGCTACTCTCTTCCCACTGGCCACACTGCTTCAGCCATAGTGCCTGTCTGCCAGTCCTCAAACTCACCAGGCCTGCCCCTCCCACGCATGCTGCCTTGCATCCCTTCTGCCAGAAGGGCCCAAACAGCTCATAAATATCATCTCTTTGAGGAGACTCTGCTCAATGGCACAAAAAGGGCAGTGGACATCGCCATGGTAAATATCACCATCACAGCTCCTACAGGAACTGAAGTTCCAGCACCTTCGTGTGTCCTGTCCTCCACGCTGTCTCTTAACACTGCTTTATTAACTGATACTGCAGCCATGAGGGCTGATTTCACCCTTGTTGAATATACTGCAGTCAGCCTCCCAACCTCCCTTCTTTCCATTTGGTCAAATACACACAACTTAAAATTTACCATTTAACTATTTTATAGTATACAATGAAATAAGTAGGTAAAATAAATGTAAAAGCACACTTACAATATTTCTAAAAAGTATAATAGTCTTTATGTCTTTAGGCAAAGATTTTCCCAGCAAGGTCTTAAAGCCACAGCCTCCCAACCGGCACGTCCAGGGCCCCTCCTGGTTTGCATTTACCACCATCTGACATAGTTGGCAGAGTGGCAGAGTGGTTGATCGACAACATGAGGTCAGGGATCGTGGATCAGATTTGGTACCTGTTTGGTATCTGTTTGGCCAACCACATGCCTATCATAACAATGGAGGATGCAGCTTGTGCTACAAAACCACCTGGATTCACATGACCCTAGTGCATTTTTCTAAACTATCTCCACCTGGTTCTTTTCTTACCCATCAGTTGCACAGGCAGTAAAGCTGTGACACTGACTTTTGTGTAGGATGGTCACTTGAAAGGTCCAGAAGGTAACTACATCAACTTTTTTATACAGCACTGAAATGCAGGCCTCCCTGGTGGCACAAGGGCTTGAGCACTGCACTGTGGAGCTTTGGCTGCCACTGCAGTGCGAGTTTGATCCCCAGCCAGGGAGGGGACCCACATGGCACAACAGACCTCTCCTCCCTCACCTGCTGTTCCCCTCAGCAGCAGTCAATCTGCCTGTTCTGCTCCCCATTTTCTCTGGTGAGTCCTCTCATCAATTCGCACCTGCCCCCTCCCCCATCTCTGGCCCATACCCAGCTCTTGTATACATAAATAAATAAAATCTTTTTTAAAAAGCACTGAAACGAACATACCAAGAAAACAGCGGATCCCACAGAAGACGGATAGACCTATAACTTTCCCAGACCCCATTTTGAGAAACATGGGGTGAGAGGATGGGGGAGCAGCCAAACTACCTGCAGTGGAAGAGGACACACACCATGACCCACACAGAGGACACTGACCCCCCCATATGGAACAGGGAGCCAGAGCAGTGACTAAGAGAAGAGCAGCACCACCTGTGAAGCCCTCTCGCTGATGGACCTGTCATTTCACCGACGGTCTACACACTCACATTTCACAGCTCTTTTACAGTCGGACCCAAATGTATTTCCTGTCTGTTTATCAATTATTTCCAGTAACAACCAAACTTTCTACCTGTCAAACATCATGGCCCCTTAGTAAATTTTGTAGGTTTTAATTTAAATATACAAGTAATGCATGTTCAATCATATAAACCAAGACAAAGAATAAAAGAAAATGTCATCTACAAGTACAGTCAGCCCGGCCCCAGGCAGATAACCACTTTAACTTAGGAGTCTTTTCAGAACTGTTTCCTGTTTGTGTTTGCTTAATGTAAACAGAGTCACTCCCAAACATTTCCCTCCTCTGCACTCAGCCTGGCTTTACACATTCTTATTGCTCAGCAGCAGGCAACCATGTGTCCCCTCTGGCCTCTTCCGAATTCAGCTCACCCCAATCAGGTGACCACCAGTTATTAAGCTTCTCATGACCTGTCAATTCCACATCACGTGACATCCCAAGGGGTTGTCTGGTGGCATTACTTAACCTCTCTGTTGTGTCCATCAGCTAAAGCATATTACTGGACCATGACCCTCAAGGACAAAGTCCCCTCCTCTCCAGGAAATCTGTTAACATCCACCTACAGCATAGCCACTCAATACAGCTCTAGAAAGTGTTTCTCTCTGGCCCTCACAGCACCTGATTAGTTAAGTTCTCGTTTATTTAATACAGACCCCTTTTTGTTGTTTTAGAATGAAAGCAAGGCTCAGAGGTGCTCTCCAAAGGCTGAGCCTGGCCAGGTTTGGTCTACCCTGGCAGGAAGGAGAAAGGTCAGTGCATTCAGAACTGGACTGAAAGGGGGACCTCCCTGGTGGCGCAGTGGGTTAAACAACGCACTATGAAGCAAGCTGCAGCCACTGCAGCACAAGTTCCATCCCTGCTGCCGGCCAGGGAGGGAACCCACATGATGCGGCAGACCTCTCCTGCCTCACCCTCTGCTGCCCTCGGCAGTGTATTTCGGTCAGTCTGTCTGTTCTGCTCCCCACTCTGTCTCTGGTGAATCCTCTTACCTCCCATGACTCTGGCCTGTACCCAAGCTCTAGGGTCCTCCCTGGTGGCACAGTGGGTGCAGCACGAGTTCGATCCCTGCCATCAACCAGGGAGGTGACCCACATGGCACAGCAGACCTCTCCTGTCTCACCCACTGCTCCCTTCTACAGTGTATTTCAGTCTGTCTGTTCTGACCCCCACTCTGCCTCTGGCAAATCCTCCCACCCAGCCCTCCACCTCTGACCTGTACCCAAGTTATTGTATGCATGCCTAAATAAATCTTTTAAGAATAAATAGAGGAAGAAAGGAAGGAAGGAAGGAAGGAAGGAAGGAAGGAAGGAAGGAAGGAAGGAAGGAAGGAAGGAAGGAAGGAAGGAAGGAAGGAAGGAAGGAAG
>JAGFMF010011598.1:596422-618691 GCA_019455555.1 Galemys pyrenaicus | reverse complement strand
GGAGGGAGGGAGGGAGGGAAGGAAGAAAACTAGACTATTGATTCATCAATGAGAACTGAGAGAAATAAGAAAATAAAATGAAGGAAGAAAATGATCCTGCAGGGCAGAAAAAAAGAGATTTCGCTAAAGAAATATGGACCAGGATGTGCTTGATGTTGATCTAAAATAAAAAGCAGTCCTCTGAATGTAAACAAAAGACAGAAAAAGAAGGACCACAAGCAGATGAGACAGGAGGCAAAGGGGTACAGGTAGTACTTACTCACAGCTGCAAATTTCCAACTTGAGGAAAAACAAGCCATCAGCAAGTTCTGTGTCATTCTTTAGAAATGAGGATGAAGGGATGGATAGTCCTGTACCACCCCCCATCTTTGTGAACTCAAACCAAAATCATATTTGTCATTTCACTACTAAATCATTCCCCTACTTCATAATTACATTCAAAGTTTAATTACATGAACATGTAATACTTTATAGTGAAATAATAAGAAAAATGGAAGTTTGTTGTGGAAAAGTTTAGAAAATATTTTTAACTCCTAAAGTAAAAGCTAAGTCTATAAAGTACATACTATCGATGCTGTGAGTGTGAGTTTGGTTGTTTGTTTTTTTTTTTAATATTTATTTATTTATGCATACAAGCACTGGGGTACAGGTCAGAGTAGTGGAGGCTGAGAGGATCCACCAGAGACAGAGTGGGGAGCAGAACTGACTGAAACACACTGCTGAGGGGAGCAGCGAGCAGGGCAGGAGAGGTTGCTGTGCCAAGTGGGGCACTTCCCAGGCAGGTGGCAGGGATCAAACTCGTGCTGCAGAGGCTGCAGTTTGCTTCACAATGTATTGCTTAACCCATTCCACCACCAGGGAGGCCCTGAGTTTGGTTTTTTAATTAAACTTGTCCTGACCAATATAGGAGTCCCCAATACCCACAGTTTCACTTACTGTGGTTTCAATTAACTGAGATCAACTTGGGTTTGAAATATTCCTTACAAGGGCCTCCCTGGTGACACAATGGGTTAAGCAACTCACTATGAGGCAAAATGTAGCCACTGCAACATGAGTTCCATCCCTGCCAGCCAGGGAGGAGACCCACATGGCGCAACAGACCTCTCCTGCCTTGCCTGCTGCTCCCCTCAGCAGTGCATTTCAATCAGTCTGCTTGTTCTGTTCCCCACTCTATCTCTGGTGGATCCTCTCACTGTTAGCACCTCTGGCCAGTTCTTGAATGCATAAATAAATAAAAATCTTTTTTAAAAAATAGAAATATTCTTACAATAAGATATTCTGGAGACCAGAGTCACATAAATTTTATTAGTGTGCTTATAATTATTCTATTTTTTAAATTATTGTTCATCTCTTACTGTGCCTAATTTATAAATTAAGCCTTATCATTGTTATGTATAGGAAAAACATATACATCTATATAAGATTTGGCACCATCTTGGTTTCAGGCATCCACCCCTGAAAGAATAAGGGGAACCACTGTAATTTGACCAGAAAAAAGAACTGAAACACTTTACTCTTTTCCCTTGCCAGCAGAGTGCAAATGATATGTGATATCCTGTGCAAACATGTTTATATACAACTCTCCCCACTCCCCTTCCCTTGCACCCTCTCCTTCTTTGTCCCCCCCACCCTGTAACAGGATTCTCCATTAAAAAGGGGAGGTTCCAGGTCCCCTGTCCACCTAATGAGGGGTGGAGCTGAGCAGCCAGGTAAAGCAATGAAAGATTTGGGGAAGGAAGGGGGGAGGGGGGGAGAGGGGACCACCATGGAGCTCACTGATCTATTCAATTTCCTCCACACTAGAGTTTGCTTTGTCTTTATGGGGTGTGCTGGGAGAGGGTGGCAGAATTCATTTAGAGCATGCAAATTTGCAAACTTGGGGGCCTAGGGTATGCCTCTGACTGCCTGCTAGCATTGTTACCGCAGAAATTTCATCCAGAAACCAAGCCGCACTCAGAGAGGAGGAGGGAAGTTCTTTATTAAGCTGGTGGGCTTTACACTGGTGGGCTCAAGAGCTCTCTCTCAAAGTCTGAGCCCCCAAGCAACTAAGTCACAGCATATATATATATATATATATATATATATATATATATATAAATGTATATATATATATAGACTAAAGCATGGGGTACAGTCATCTGGGATGCATGAATCCGTGTGCATGTGGCCTTGAGAGTTATCAGATGTTCCCTGAAACTTTTAATCTACAGACTGTATCCCAACTTCAGCTAATCTAACGGGTCAGCCTGACATTTTCCCTTCAATACCTCTATCTCTCTCTCCTCTCCTCTCCTGCCTCCACTCCCCACACCCTCTTTCCACCTTTCCTTCCCTTCTTTCTCCCTCTCACTTTCCCTTACAAGGGACTCTTTGATAAAAATACCTTTTCAGACAACACATCTGTAAATCCTAGTTAGAATAGTCATTCCATGAGAGCAGAAAGGAAGTAACATTGGAGACTTCAGGTATCTTTTTCCTCAAAAAAATAAAAACACTCTTAATAAAAAGGGATTCAGCTCTCTGTATCTTGCTCAAAGAAGAGAAAACAAGGTAAATAATTCAACTGCTAAGCCCATTCAATTTTCTGATAACCCAAGTCTTGCAGGCACCCATGAGCACTGAGTTAAGCCCTGAACAAGCAGAGGCCACCTTCAAGACCGCACTGAAACAGGACATTCCACAGGGAGAAACCAGCTCAGTGACACCAAAGTCGAAACCCACTCTTCTTTTTCCTGATTTCTGTTTCCTTATTTCAGACAAGGCTCCTCAGGACACATGCTTCCCCCTCCCTCCCTGCACAGCCAGACACTTGAGCAAATGGAAGGGGACTCCCTGCAGGACTCTGACAGACTGAGCACCACCCAGTGCAGCCCTCCTCACCTGCCCCCACCTCACTGCTTGTGCCCCTTACTCTTCTCCAGGCTCCATGTCCTGCCTTCCTCTCCACACAGCACTCACCACCTTCTGAGAGCTCCGGAACTGAGGGTATAAATTATTTTGCCACCTTCCATCCCACCTTTCATCTGCTAAACTAAGAGCAAAGATCAAACACCTTTGATATGGGGGCCTCCCTGGTGGTCTAGGGGTCACCTCTCAGCACTATCACCACTATGGCCTGAGTTCAATCCCAGCGGCTGGGTAGTTGACCCACAGGGCACAACAGACCTCTGCTATCTCATCCACAGCTCCCCTCAGCAGTGTATTTCAGTGGATCCACCATTTCTGCTCCCCACTCTGTTTCTGGTGAATCAATCCTCTCACACACCTCCACCCCCCAACTTCTGGTGCACATCCCAGTTCGTCTATGCAAAAACAAATAGATAAATCTTTAAAATTAAAAAAAGATCTTTGATTTACTTTGATTTGTTCAGACACACCACTGTAACCTATAGAAGTTTAATATTTTTTGCACAAGTGCCATAGAGGTGAAAGAGAGTATGTTAATATTATATATGATCACATAAAAAGACCACTTAACATCACCTCTGTTGTATCCTCACCTAAATACTTAATTAGGAAGAAGCAATGAGAAAGCAATCACATAAATGAAGATCTTGGGACTTTCTATAAGACAAAGTGTCTGGATTCTTCAAAATTGCCAAAACTGTAGAGGACAAAAAGGAGGGGGATTGTCTGAGATATGGGAAAACTAGAGGGATATGAGAAGAAGCCATAATACATGATCTCTAACTAGATCCTGGATTTTATAAAAAACTGTAAAGTACATCCTGGGCACTGCTGGCAACAGCTGTTTGCCTTCAATACTACTATTGCATTAGACCTCCTGGTAGCACAAGGGTAAGTCTCAGCACTATGGAGCTATACCCAGGCACTGCAGCACCAGTTCGATCCCCAGCCAGGGAGCTGACCCACATAGTACAGCAGACCTCTCCTGTTTCGGCTGCTGCTCCCCTCAGCAGTGTATTTCATTTAGCCAACCTGTTCAGCTCCCTCTCTGCCTCTAGTGAATCCTCTCTCACACACACACACCACACACCCCTCTGGCCTGCATACCAGCTCTTGTATGCAGAAATAAATAAATCTTTTTAAAGATACTATTACTGCATCTGTGTTTAACTAGGGGTGTGAGATAATGGTATTAATGTATAGGAGAATGATATTTTTCTAAAAGGTACACACTGACATATTAAAAAATGAAGTATGACGATGTCCGTATCTTACTTTCAGGTGGTTCAGAGAGAAAAATTAGAACAATTGCAAGAGTAGCAAAATGTTATCCTTACTAAATCTAGGCGAATTGTCTAGAAACATTCATTGGACTATTCTATCAATGGTTTTGTACTTTGAAAATTTTTTCACAATAAAACACAGTGCAAAAGAAATTAAAAATAAAAGGTCCCCATCTATCCAAAGGACACAAAAGCACTGATTCAAAAGAATGCTTGTACCCCTATAGTTATTGCAGCACTGTTTACAATAGTTGAGACCTGGAAACAACCCAAATGCCCAATAGTAGATGACTGGATCAAGAAGATGTGGAATACTATTGGAATATACACAATGGAATATTATTCAGCAATCAAAAAAGATAAACTAATGATATTAGCAGCAACATGGATGGAGCTAGTGAAGGAAAAAGAAAAATATCTAATGGTTTGAATTTTAGGAGAAATATAAGGGAACCAATTAAGGGATCAGGGAAAAAAATAATAACAATGAAAAAAACACAACAAGAACAGACAGACAACAACAAATCAGAGATATTTTGCAGGGGTTGGGGGGCACTAGTGAAAGGGTGGTGGGAATTCCACTGGGACTACACTTAATGTCAAATATATATAAAGAAGAAAAACAAATATAAATAAATAAAGTTAACATATTAAACAGTCAGAATGCTTAAATACATACATACATACATACATATATACATACATAAAAGCTCCCTTACTGGAGAGGTGGTGGAGTCAGCCGTGAACCCCACCCACCAGAAAATGCTTGAAATCCAGAAATCACCAGCTCTCCCCAGCATCTGTGGTCCATGCTCACTTTTCCTACTCATCTTTTGGGGAACTGTTCAGACCCTCCCAAGAAACCCCCTAATAGCTGCCTTCCTTCCCACCCCACTGGATTCAGTCCTACCACATTCCATTCCATGTGGCACCTCCAGCTGGGTGCTCCCTGGTGGCTCAGTAGGTTAAGCAATGCACTGTGAAGCAAACCGCAGCCACTGCAGCACGAGTTCGATTCCTGCTACCAGCCGGGGAGGTGACCCACATGGTACAGCAGACCTCTCCTGCCTCGCCCACTGCTCCCCTCAGTGGTATATTTCAGTCAATCTGCCTGTTCTGTTCCCCACTCTGTCTCTGGTGAATCCTCTCACCTCCCGCACCTCTGGCCTGTACCCCAGTGCTTGTATGCATAAATAAATAAAATCTTTTTTTAAAAAAAATGATTGGTCCTGTGCAAGTGCCTGTCTTGCTGCCCAAGCAGGAGGTTCTCCATCATAAGCAGGGACCAGGATGCCCCCTTCCGACTTCCCGCCTCCAGTAGCACTAGCATTGTGCCTTATCCACACCAGGCACTCGAACAGTAGAAGCTTTCCACCCCTCCTCTAACCTCAAGTGTAACAAGGCGGGCGACCGAGAATATCCTCATCACACGCTTACTTCCGTCGCGCATGGTCTGTGCTAGGTGCTGTTGCAGAAACATAAAGTGATGTGGTTTATTTAGCTCCTTGCTGGGGTGTCCACGTCCTGGGAAGGCAGGGCACTCTTTGATAAGAAGAATCATCACCATCCCATCTACCTGTAGACACCCACAGCTCCTGGCATGAAAGAAGTGCATGATGCTGATGAATGGTTGAGTAAATGAATGCTTATTCCATTTTCCAACACATATTATACATTGTAGAAACAAAGACAATTGAAAGCATAATATTTGCATAGACACGCAAGCAGGAAATTTGACCTGAACTGTTGGACACAATTAAATGTGAAGATGTTTTCTAACTATTGATCTCAAAATCTTTTCATGTCCTAGCCCCTTGAGTGTAGTTTTCGGTTTCCTACTGGTGACATCCTGGGAGCAGACCTAAGGTCAGAGCACACTCACTAAGACAGCGTCACTGGGCCCAGGGAAAGGGAAGGAGCCACATAACTGAGGACCACAGACCAGAGCCAAGGAGGGGCCTTAGGAAGTTTGTGAATGTCCCACAACTGATTCTGATACATCCGAGGCACACACTGATCTCTGGAAACCAATAGAGAGATGCAGTGATGCCAACCACAACAGAAGAGGACAACTTGGCGAATTCCTTAAGTCCGGCCCGGGCAAAGCTATTCCCACACACGGACCCTGACAAGAACATACCCCACTATGTCACTCACACTTATTCGCTATCCAGTGTCACCAATGCTGTGAACCATACTTTGTAGGCAGGAGGGGATTCACAAAATAGAGGAATCAGGTGTGCTAAGAAGTAAAGCATGGGTCCTTCCTGGTAGCGCAAGGGGTTGAGTCGCAGCACTATGAAGCATCCACAGCCACTACAGCACGAGTTTGATCCCTGGCCAAGGAGCTGACCCACACGGCGCCGCAGACCTCTCCTGCCTCACCCGCTGCTCCCCTCCGCAGTGTATTAAGTCAGTCTGCCTGTTCTGCTCCCCACTCTGTCTCTGGTGAATCCGCTCATCCCCCGCACCTCTGGCCTGTACCCCAGTTCTTGTATGCATAAATAAATCTTTTTTTTAAAAAAAGTATGTTGCTGGCCCCTCTGCACCCTCTTCCCCTCAAAATCAATGCTAGAGTCTGGGAAAGGAAAACTATGAATATGCTAAGAGAATCTCAAATTTGATGGTTGCCTAGCCCACTCCTCCCATTATGTAAATGCTGCTTCCACGATGACCTTATTGTTAGGTCCATTTGGCCGTAGGGAAGCCATGATGACCCCGCTGGACCCAGGAGCAAGGAAAAACCACCAGGGCCTGTGAGAATGAAAAACAACCACCCCTGCCTCACCGCCTACCAGAGACTAGCTATCCCATCCTGATAAAGAAGGAACCCGTAAGAAAGAGAAAAACAGCCCCCCCAACAAAGCCGCACGGCCCTGACATCAAGCCAAGACTAGCAACTGCCACCATTACAGAAAAACAACTCTTGTTCCGCATACCCCTTTTCGCGTCATACAGACGCGGTTTCCTACACCCTCTCCCCAAGACTTATAAAACTCCCTCCCAGCTCAACCAGGGGGCGACTTCTCTGACCTCCACTCTGTGTGGTCAGTGAACCTCACCCACGGGCACAATAAAGTTCCTGCTTGTCAGAAATTTGGCCCCGCTCTCCCTCTTCTAATTGTGCTGAAACCTTTTCACTTATCAATTCACATAAAGTTGTAGAATCCTGTCAGTAACAGGGAGCTCACTACGGGCTCACAGTGACCTACGTGCCCTGCTGTCAACTGTTTGCTCTCTGGTTCGCGTGCTTCCCAGACCACAGAGCCTGTCAGTGAAGGGCACGTACAGATGCAGAGTCCCCACAGCAAACCCCAAGGACTTAACTGCTCTGAGATGAGCCACCACCCAGATTCTAACCAAGGCCAAAAGGAGATGCTTCTCCTTCCTAGAAGCAAGGACACCCTAGCTTAGTCTTTTAATCGCGCCACTCAGTGTTGAGGAAGTCGCAGAAATCTCTAAACTGCTGTCAAGACAACCAAAGTCCAAATATAAATCTCTTTGGGATCCATCCGGAAGCAGATTTTAAGTATATGCACGAGCATGCCCAGAAGAAATAATAAAATAAAAGAACGGTCCTCTCTTACCCTCCTTCTTCCTCCTCTTGTGTTTTGCCACATGGTAATGTGTGTTAAAAATGCATACTGGGAAACTTTCCACCTTTGGGGTTGGAACAGCTGCTGCCTCAATATTGTTTTTGTTAATTTTTTTTTTTCCTTAACATACTTTGCTGGTTTTGAGGGTGTTGTTTTTTTTAAGCTACTTTGTTTCATAACACTAGTTGAGATTACAAAGTAAGACAATCGGCACTTCAGTTGCAAGAGTAAAACTTAGGGTTCTGAGGTCTACTGAGGACCCTACCCAAAGTGTTACCATCAAACACACCTCCTGCATGGCTAGCTTCCACAGATGTCTTGGTTTAGGCAAAAAGGGGCATTCACAAAGGCTGGCTGGGCTACTGCCACATGAGACAAACATAACTAGGTCCACACATTGAAACAAAGAGGGCTAAGAATTGAGAATAGGTACCCTACATAAATCCAACGTTTTCGAGTCCTTGGTCTTTCCAAAAGCACAAAGTGTTCAGAGAATGTTCCACAGACTATTGCTGACAATCCATCTGCATATTCACTCAAAAAATATAAGATGAGGCACATCTAAGATCAATTCTGGGGCCTCCCTGGTGGCGCAGTGGGTTAAGCAACACACTATGAAGCAAACCGCAGCCAGTGCAGCACGAGTTCGATCCCTGCCGCCGGCCAGGAGGGGGACCCACATGGCGCAGCAGACCTCTCCTGCTGTGCCCGCTGCTCCCCTCAGCAGTGTACTTCGTTGATCTGCCTGTTCTGCTCCCCGCTCTCTGTGGTGAATCCTCTCACCCCCCACACTTCTGACCTGTACCCCTATGCTTGTATGCATAAATAAATAAATCTTTAAAAAAAAAAAAAAAAGATCAATTCTGAAATGGCAGGTGTAATTGTAAAGACAGGTCACCTGGTCCACTCTTATTTTCACCTGTTGCAAATGACCCTGCTGTCAGGAGGGTCCTCTGACCCACAGAGAAACAGGAGAGTATAATTAAGAGTCTCCAACAGAGAGCCTGCCTGGCGGCGCAAGGGGTTAAGTCACAGCACTATGAAGCATCCCCAATCACTGCAGCATGAGTTCAATCCCAGGCCAAGAAGACCCACATGGCGCAGCAGACCTCTCTTGCCTCACCAGCCTCTCCTCTCAGCAGTGTATTTCAGTGTCTCTGCCTGTTCTGCCCCACTCTGTCTCTGGTGAATCCTCTGGTCCTCCCACACCACCCCCCACACCTCTGATCTGCACAAAGAAACTAGATCCTCTCCTCTCCATAGAGAGGCAGGACTTCAGTGATGAGGTCCTAGATTGCTGTCACCTTCTCAAAGGGCCCAACAGAAAGAGATCGCAGAGAGCATGGGTGCTTACGGTCTGCTCATACTGAGACTTCAGGGAGGTGTGGCAGTGGCTAAAAACAGGAAGCTGAGCCCTAGCCACATTCAAGAATTCATCCAGAAAACACAGTCCTCCCAACACAAAGAACAAAGGAGCTTGGGACTCCCGGTTAAATTTTCGAGAGCTCTTTCAGATCTTTTTGACTCGCTTGTCCAGTCACTAATCCATAGAGGTTTCTCTCAATCTAGAGTTCAACCCAAGGCAATCAAAATGGCTTTGACCTCACCCAAAATGTCATCTCTCCTAAAGCAGCTGGAAATATGGCCTGTCATATACACAGCTTGCCGAGACAGAATCAGGCACTTAACACAGAAGTATAGTTTTAATATTACTCATGGAGATGATCAGGTCACTGGCCCTTTAAGTAAGATAGCCTCTGACGTTTATGAGACTAAACTTTGCACCCCAAGAGTGTTATGTGACAAGATTGTTCCTTCAAAGCCTCTCTCTGCCCAGAAATACCCTCTTGCTTTGTTAGGGACCGTTGTTTCTTCCCAAATTCAAACTCACTGCAAAGACCTAGCAAGCAAGGGCAAGGTATTGTCTCCAGGCACTGAAAAGTGCCTTTCATCATTAGAGATAAGAGATAAAGAAGTAAAGGATTTCCTTCATTTTTCTCATCTCTCAGGCTTCCTAACTGTCACCCTGGAGTCACAGATCAGCAGGAAGTGGTGATGAGCATCTTAGGACATCATCTGGCATAGTCCACCTTCAAAGGGAAGATGTTATCACATCCATTTTATACATGAGACTAGCAAGTGGGAAAGAACTAGAACAGAGTTGCTACTTGCTGATACAGGGCTCTTTCCACCTGACCAACATGCCTAAATATTGAAATTGAAAATAAGGATTCCTCTACCATTAGGTAGATAGATGGTAAGGAAGAAAGCATTAAAAATCAATTCAATAAAGGCAACATATGTCCCACTTCATTTGTTCCCAAGGCAAATCCTGACTCAGAAACATATGGAGGAAGCCTGTTGGTGCCTGAACCTAGCACTCCACCAGAGCATCAGAAATAGGGATGACCTGAAACAACCTAAATGCCCAACAAGAGATGACTGGATCAAGAAGATGTGGTACATAAACCCAATGGAATACTATTCAGCAATCAAAAAAGATAAACTACAGTCATTTGTAGGAACATGGATGGAGCTATACGGGATTATGCTCAGCAAAATAAGTCAGAAGGCAAAAGAAAAATATTGGATGGTTTCACTCCAAGGAGGAATATAAGGGAACCAAATAAGGGACCAAGGAAAACAATAACAATGAAAAAAAAAAAAACACAACAAAAAGACAAGGACAAATCAGAAACACTTTGTGTGTGGGGAGGAGGAGAAAGAGCACAAGGGACATAGGTGATGGTGCACTGGTGAAATGGTGGTGGGAAATGGAGACCACAATTGATGTCAAATATATATAAATTAAATAAATAAATACAAATTTAGATATAAGGTATGAAACAATAAAATACAGAGAGAAAAAAAAGAAAGAAACGACTCCTCACAGGAACTCAGGATTCCTGGAACTGATATCTGGACCGTGTTAGAGCCTGGCAGACAGTGACCCAGCCCTGCAGCACCGATAAAGGTCAAGGAGGAAGGCCAGACAACATCCTAGGGGAACCCCAGCAAATAACCAAGTGCCTGGGTTTTTGGGAAGGAGGTTTTTGCCAGGTCTCTGGAATTCAGGGCATGCGGGACAATCAAGTAGAAATGAGAGCTCCAGCAGAGGACAGCACAGGAGGTGGGCGAGGAAATTTCTCTGCTAGGGTGCCACAGTGCCCAGATGGAGCCCCAGCTCCATCCCTTCCTCATATGCTACGACTCAATCCAACCAGAATCATTTCTTGACAGACAGACAGCATTTCCTTGTGACAAATAAGCATGGGTTTACCTTTTGGCTGTTCTTTTTTTTGGAAATGGATTTCTTGGGAAACCAGATTTGCCAATGGCAGTACACTGGGCATCAGCGCCAAAGGCTGAAGAAAACCCGGCTTGAAAACAGCTATTTTAGAAGAAGGAAGGAATTCTGGAATTTGGTGTGGACACCCAAAAGGAAATGCTTTGTTTCTGACTTTCACGTTTCTTCAGGCTCAGAAAGACCCCGCTCTGGGAGGGGAGCTGATGAGGGAGCCCTTTCTTAGCCTGCCTTACGCGGGGCGAGAAGGTTTCCAGCGCGTGACTCCACAGCACCTTCCTCGCCTCCCTCGCGCTTTCTCGCCGTCGCTCGGCTTCTCTTTTTGGAAAACTAAATTGCCCCCGAGAGGCAGGCGAGAACTCGGCGTCTTGGCAAAGTAACTCAAACTTTCCGCCGGAAGGAAATTATCAAAGACCAAGGAGAAAGCCCTCTGAGGTCCGCGCGGCGGCCGCGCTTCCTGGCCGGCGTCGGGGTCCGGGGCGCCCCGGCCAGCCCGGCCCGCCCCAGCCCCCAGTCCCGCGAGGCTGAGCGGATCCCGGGAGAGCGGCCTGACGCGGTTGGCTCGAGCTGAGAGAGCTCGCGGGCGAGCTCCGACCTGGCCTCCACCACGGCGGCGCGCGGAGGCAGGGGGCCGTGCCCAGGGACTGTGGGGTGCACCGACAAGGCTGGTGCAGGGCAGGAGGGGGTCCCAGGAACGAGGGGGCGCAGGACGCGGGAGGCGCACCGACGGGGAAGCGCACGGACTAGCGTGTCCCCAGCGGGTGGCGGCGTAGGACTCACCCCAAGAAGGCACACTTTGAGCTCTCGTATCGCCATCATGAGCTCGGGGCCGCTTCGAGCAGGGGTTCAGCATCCTCCGTGGCCGGGCCGAGACCCGGGCCGCGCCGAGCGTCCTACAGTCTCCGCCTTTCCCTCGCGGCAGCCCGCGGGCGGGACGGCAGCCGCTGCTATTTCTGGGCCGCCGGCCCCACGGTGGGTCACGTGGCCGCCAGCCGGCTACTCCCGGGGCTTTGGGGCTAACCTCCTAGGCCCCCACCTCCCAGGAACGCCCCTGGACGGCTGCAGCCGCCCCCGGTGCCGCCCCCGGGATCCGTGGAGTCCCGGGCGGATCACCTCCTCGCCCTGACCGGCAACAACAGCTGGATCGGGCTCTACGTGTCCTCCTCGGGTATCTGCACCTACCAGCCCCGCCTCGCAGATCTGTTCCACCCTGGGGTGGAAGATGAATGGGACCTGCAGTGGGAAGCCCCGCGACCAGCTGCGTCACTGAAGATTTCGTTCCTCACCTGAAACGTGTGTGCCATCGGAGGAGGTCATTTCCCTGGGTACACTTTAAAGTCCCATCACTCAGGCAGAAATCAAGCCACTCAAGTGTTGCCTTTGCAGCCTGCACTTCTTAATACCAGGGCTTCAATTTATCCCCCAGGAGTTCTTCACGCTTAATCCCGAGTTCATTTTTCTATATCTAGTTGACAATGGTTCTAGAAGCATTCATCCCTCCAAAACCGGCATGTCCATGTCTAGAGAGGAAGCTGCCCTGCTCAGTGTAGAAATCCTACAACGTCCCTGAACAATCACCAGCCCCTTAGAACTACGGCTGGAAAGACAAATGGAGGTCCCTCCGGCCTTCTGCATCCTTCTCAACCAAGAAATAAAAAACAGCCTCCGGCTTGAGACACACAAGTGAGGCTAGTTCAGCTCCGCTCTTTACTCCTGTACCTCCTATCTCAGAGACTTCATTTGTTGCTACTATAGAAATGTCAGCCTTTGAAATATAGATTATTTCACTCATAAATGGAATTCAGAGAACAGACAAAACCAAACCAAAACAAACTCTAGAAATCTGACTACAGAACTGAAGCTGGCAGAAGGGGAGGCTGGGAGTGGGGAGCAGAGTGTGGAGGGAGCCAAACAGACTAGATTGGAGGACTATGGGCCTTGGTGGTAGGTGTGGTGGGGTGATTAACATCCAAAGAATGTGACCCTATGTCTCTGATTCATATATGGTGTTTTATACCAACATTACCTCAATTTGAAAAGAAAGAAAGGAAAGTCAGTCTTTGGGACATATTTACCTGAATAATTTTTTTTTTTTAAAGATTTATTTATTTATGCATACAAGCACTGGGGCACAGGCCAGAGGTGTGGGGGGGTGAGAGGATTCACCACAGAGAGCGGGGANCAGAACAGGCAGATCAACAGAAGTACACTGCTGAGGGGAGCAGCGGGCACAGCAGGAGAGGTCTGCCACGCCATGTGGGTCCCCCCACCTGGCCGGCAGCAGGGATCGAACTCGTGCTTCGGTGGCTGCGATTTGCTTCGTAGTGCGTTGCTTAACCCACTGCGCCACCAGGGGAGGCCCTACCTGAATAATTCTTAAGCATTAAAGAATTCACTAGCATATATAAATATATGCATTTTTAAAATGCATCCCCTATCCCAAACTCTCCAGGCTCTCTGCCAGACTTTCCAAGTTTGATCAGATACTTCTCTTCCCCCAGTGGGCGAGCTACCTAGATTATCTGACTGTATTCCTATTGAGATCATGTTGAAGATACCCAGTACCCAATTAGTCCTATACAAAAGGGACTTAGGTTTGTTGTTTGTTTTTTTTTTCTCTAAAGAGAAAAATCTTGGGATACTGGAGTAAGATAGGCCCAAAATAGTTCACAAATTTCCCAGGGTACCAGGAGCTTCCCATGGCCAGGTACAGGCTTGTGGAGGATTATTCACCTACACTAATCTGACTAAATTGTTCAAAAAGTAGCCATAGACAAGATACAGGTCCTATTCAACTTGAAGATTAGCGTCTCCTATCTGTCCTTGGCTTAGTTTCCAAAGTACAACCAGTCCCTCAGTGGGCCTGCCAGAACTAGCCCGGTCATGCTCATAATACTGTGCTGTACTCAGACTTGGTGATCAGAGAACAACTACCATATAGTTGCAAGCCACATCTTGATAAAGCAGCAACTCAGCCAAGGCCGTCCCTGACAGTATGACTTGAGGCTCGGTGTTGAAGTGCTTCTTCTGTTTAGTTTTTCTTCTCACTCACTTCCCAAAAGCCAATTGCCAATTAAACTAGAGTGGAGGTTCTCCCATCTTTCTGTACCTGATAGAGTGACCTACTGTGAAACTGCAATAGGTCACCCTGGAAGATAGGTGGTCTTTCCCAAGATGTTCTGCTAGTTCTTCCCAAGACATCCAGAACAGGCCTTCCCAGGAGAGGTCACTTCAGCGTGTGGATTATTTTGAGCTAAATTCAATTGAAGACCTGCAGATGCATAAACTTTTATCACTTTCTTAATTACCAAAAGAATGAAAATTGGGGATATTATCCAGAATTAGGGATTTTGCCAGAAATAACCTTTCTATCAGAGAAACCTGCCTATTTGATAAGGAAAGCATCTAATTACAGAACATCTGATCTTTGTTATATGAGTCACCTCTTCCTTGTCAATTGAGTCCCCTCTCTTATCCTTAAAGTCCCAGGCTTCTATCCCATTTTTTACTTGAAGATCTTCATCTTGCCTCATTGACTTTGGAATCCACATCTATGTGTGAATTCTCCATACATATGTGGTTAAATTTGGTTTTCCCTACTAACGTGTCTAACAATCTGGTTGCTCGACCAACTGAGAAAAACCAAAGGAGTGGGGCAAATTTCTTTTCCACCCCTACAGTCCCAAGACAAAAAGGGCACATAAGATTTTTTCTTCTTCTTCTTCTTTTAAATATTTATTTGTTTATTTATTTATTTATACATACAAGAGCTGGGGTACAGGCCAGAGTCACGGGAAGTGAGAGGATCCACCAAAGACAGAGTAGGGAGCAGAACAGGCAGATGGACTGAAATACACTGCTGAGGGGAGTAGCAGATGGGGCAGGAGAGATCTGCTGTGCCATGTGGGGCCCCTCCCTGGCAGGGGATGGAACTCATGCTGCAGTGGCTGCTGAAGCTCCGTGGTGAGATGCTCATCCCCTTGTGCCATCAGGGAAGCCCTTTTTTTTTTTTTTTTTTTTAGATTTATTTTATTTATGTATACAAGGACTGAGGTATAGGCTAGAGGTGTGGGGGTGATTCACCAAAGACAGAGTTGAGAACAGAACAGGCAGACTGACTAAAATACACTGCTGAAGGGAAGAACCATGTGGGTGAGCTCCTTGACCAAGAAAGAATTGAACTCCTGCAGCACTGCCGATGCTTCACAGTGTGGTTTTAACCCCTTGTGCCAACAAGAAAGCCCAGATTTTTCTTCTTTTTCTTTACTCTTTTTCATGACTCTTCTAGTTCCAATCTCTTTGCCACTCACTTAGATGTTTGGGATGCTTGTGTAGTTTCTAGGATCTCCTGAAATAATACCTTATCCAGGTCTTCCCAGCAGAGAACCAACCTATCTGTCCCCAGCCCTACTAAAAATTGTTACAGGGCAGGGCCTCCTTGGTGGTGCAGTGGGTTAGGCAGCGCACTTTGAAGCAAACCGCAGCCACTGCAGCACAAGTTCGATCCCTGCCTCCGGCCAGGGAGGGGACCCACATGACACGGCAGATCTCTCCTGCCTCGCCCATTGCTCCCCTCAGCAGTGTGTTTCGGTCGGGCTGCCCGTTCTGCTCCCCGCTCTGTCTCTGGTGAATCCTCCCACCACCCTGGACTCTGGCCTGTACCCCAGCTCTTATATGTATAAATAACTAAATCTCTAAAACAGGACAACCCCAATATGAAATGGGTTAGCCTCACTGTGGGTCCTCACCCACGCACTTAAAAAGGACTTATAATAAAACTCAACAGCAGGCACACCAAAAAAGGCTATTTAGGGCTTATTTACAAGAAAGAGGAAATGAAATTAATAACTCTGGGAGAAAGAGAGAGAAATTAGTGAATGCGTCCTTCCAGTTCCACTGAGCTAGAACCCCAACAGCGTGCTGAAAACCTGCGGAAAAACCAAGGACCCCCAAGACCCACATGTCTGATTATATACCAAACCAGGCTGCTTAACGCCACTCGCAGTTCCCAGCATCCTCCCTTTAGTGGTGATGACATTATAGGATTTGTGGTCCTTGGTGTCTTGGATCTTTCTGGTCTGGGGTGGGAGTGGAGTCCACGCAACCTATTTGTGGAGTTTGTTCAGTGCTAAGTAAACTGCATCAATAAAATCACCTCATTTGTATGCCTTCTGAGAGGGTGAGCGCTCAACAAACAGCAGTCCTAGTCCGTTAACCAGATCATGTTTGTGGGTTTATAACCGTTCCACAGCTAATTCACTCTGGGGACTTAAGTGTTCTCATGAAAACCCTGGTCCCCCTGATCAACCCAAGGTAATGCCTGTGGGTCTGGCCAGAGGAGGATTGTTAACTCCTATCAGACATTTTGGGGAGTGACAGGTCCCCGGTAGCTTTCAACTTTTTAAAAATACAATGTTCTCTTGAAGGTGTAATATCCTGTATGGATGCTATTAGACTATACTTAGCACTGAGGGTTCCTCCTGACTTCTCTAAAATTTTCTGCAAATACAAATCTGTTCTACTATTACTTAACCAGTAATAAAAATGCAATGGTACATAACTGAAAAATTTACCAAGTAAAAGAACAGAGCCTTTAAATTTTTTCTTTTGAATCTTTGTAAAGGTCGTGTTGTAATAATTCAGACTTTGCTTTACCACTGCTTAAGTCTTCAACACCAAACCCTCTACAAAATGAGCCCAATCTCGTCAGCATGTCTTTCAGTCCCCTGCACAAAGTAGCCTGTCTCTAACATGTAGTGAAGCCACCAGCCTCAATGACCTACTCAAATTTCATCTCTTGAGCAGAACCATCCGTGAGCCTGTATATGGCTCTGTTCACACTTAATAGTTACTTATATGAGAGGATCATCTGTGTATCACCAGGTTTAAAAATGACTAGAGAAAAAATTTAAGTGCTCGAAATGAATCTTTTTGTCTCCTTTTACCTAGTACTTTCCCCAGCAGAATATTTACCTCAAACAAGGCTACTGTTTTATGGGTTTCTGGATCTGGGGGACACAGTCATCTTTATGATGTGACCCAAAGGTCCAGTACTGTCTAGTTAACAGGAAGGTTGAACACTGAGGGCTCCTCATCCTTTAGACTTCATCTCAGAAGGTTCTATATGGGTATTTCTTTATTTTTTTTTAAAGATTTATTTATTTATGCATATAAGCACTGGGGTACAGGCCAGAGGTGGGGGGTGGGTGAGAGGATTCACCACAGAGAGCTGGGAGCAGAACAGGCAGATCAACTGAAGTACACTGCTGAGGGAAGCAGCGGGCACAGCAGGAAAGATCCGCTGTGCCATATGGGTCCCCTCCCTGGCCGGCAGCAGGGATCGAACTCGTGCTACAGTGGCTGTGATTTGCTTCATAGTGCATTACTTAACCCACTGCGCCACCAGGGAGGCCCCTATATGGGTATTTCTTTAAAAAGAAAAGAGCAACTCACCAACAAGTATTTAGTGCAAGTCTGTCAAGTGACTGGAAAATCATCCCACTATTTTTAAAAATCTAGCAAAAGCTAGTTGCAACCATAAAACTGATGATATTATTGATCGAATCAGTCCTTTTTTAGATAACAACATAGAATTGGCAAAAGATGAATGAATATAAAGCCTGCCTGTTGGTACACCAAAGACATACAAAGAAACAAAGAGATACATTAGAGAAACAAACAAAAATCTCTGATAATTTGGATAAAATTCATCAACAGATGTAGCAAAGTATAGCTGCATTAAAGGGATGAAGCAACTGAAATCTCTTAATATTTGAGGAATGATTACTTAAATGCTGTTGTCTACTAGGGTGTATTTAGTGGTGTACAATGGTGCATGTTAATTTAGGTTATAGGTGAAATACATATATTAAGTAGTAAGGGTGCCCAAAATAGATGACACCCAAAGCATGACACTTTGGCACATGGATGATTTCGAGTTGAAGGCAAACAAGATGTAACAGACTCAGGGAAAGGTTTTTTAAATTTATTTATTTCTATTACAAAAGTGTGTTGTTGTTTTAACCTCTGCCTATAAGAATTAAGATAAGGAGTTTGACATAGGAAGAGAGCTATTAGTAGGGATCACTTTTTACATCAGAAAAACTAATCTGCATGACATGGCAAACATTCATCAAATATCTCATCTTCCCACCTTCCTGTGATTGTTTTCCTTCCCTTTGAAGTCCCAGGCTCCTGCACTTCTCTTTAACACAGGTGTCCCACCTAAACTACAATTACCTGACTGTCAAGAAGCCTCAGCTCTTTGAGGTTCCCACAAGTATGAAATTAAATTTGTTTCTTTTTCTTCTGCTAATCTGCCTTATGTCAACTTAATTATTAAAACAGTTAAAGAAACTAGAAGGGAAGAAGAGAAAAATTTTCCTTCTCTAAGGGAGATTTATAGAGAAGTTTGTAGTAATTAAGTTTCTGAGAAAATAACAGAATCCAAAACTGGGTGTGCATGTCAAGTGTCATAGTCAAACTGGATAGAGGCTGCTCTCAGATGACCAGGAGGCGAGTTATCTGGTTTGCTCAGGAGACAATTAAAGAAAAGTGAAAATGCTTATGAACATTGTTTTTAAATAATTCTACCTTTTCAGGGGCCTCCCTCATGGTCTAGGGGTTGAGTCTCAGTGCAGCCTGAGTTAGATCCCCAGCTGGAGAACTGACCCCCAAGGCACAGCAGACCTCTCCTGTCTCACCCAAAGCTCCCCTCAGCAGTGTACTTCAGTGGATCTGCCTGTTCTGCTCCCCACTCTGTCTCTGCTGAATCCTCTCACCACCCCCACCTCTGGTCTACACCTCAGTTCTTCTATGAATATAAATAAATGATTGTTTTTTAAAAAAGTGCTTTAAAAATAACTATACCTTTTCAATAGAACTTTAATGCCTGCAATATTAGTTAAAAATCCTTTGAATAGTGTCTTTCTGAAACTTTTCCTTTCCTCTTCCTTCCTTCTTACCTTCCTTTTTTCCCCTCTTCTCTAAGTTTCAGGCATTTTCTTTTTTTTTTTTAAGATTTATTTATTTATGCATACAAGCACTGGGGTACAGGCCAGAGGTGTGTGTGGGGGGGGGGGGGGTGAAAGGATTCACCACAGACAGAGCAGGAGTAGAACAGGCAGATCAATGGAGGTACTGCTGAGGGGAGCAGTGGACACAGCAAGAGAGGTCTGCCATGCCATGTGGGTCCCCTCCCTGGCCAGTGGTAGGGATCAAACTCATGCTGCAGTGGCTGCGGTTTGCCTCACAGTGCATTGCTCAACCCACTGCGCCACCAGGGAGGCCCAGTTTCAGGCATTTTCCAACTAACATACCTGGCCTTTTCTCACTTGTAAGTTAAACCCCTGGAACAAATTTAAAGAATCTGAATCCCGAACACACCAGGGTAAGATCAGGACTTGAAGCAGGAGTGACTGGACCCCACAATTCACAGACATAGAGAAGAAGAAACTAATGAGGGGGTTCTGAGTTGCTGAGGAGCCTGAGAACCCAGGGAGCCTCCAATTAGGGGTGGCGAATGGTCCCCAGAGCTCCATAAATATCATGTGGCAGAGAGGATGGCAGGTAAGTGGATACAATATTCTGTGAGAGGGACTGTCCTCCCTTTGCCACTCCCGTTGTCATTGCCTTTGTGCCCCAAGGCACATCAGGGCAGATGGACACACAAGCGTGTGGGCCTGCCTTCTGTATGTCCTCCATGGCCACTTGAATGTGAGTACTGAGTGATCCAGAACAACCAGACAGCACTCACCTGAAACAAGGGAGGCTTCTGTTGGGCTCTCACAAAGGCATGGTGTTAGGGGATCATTTCTAGATTTTTCCAGAAACACCCTCCAGAGTCTGAACAATGGACACCTCATCTCACTGACCTCTTCGCCAATCCTGGTTGAGCCGAAATAGTTATATTGAAAGACACAAGATATGCATTAACTTCTACCATAAAATGTAAATGAATAGATTCAATATATTACCTACTAAGAGCCATCAAAAATCTGTAACCCAGTCAGTGCCACTCACTTCATCACTTTCTTGTAAAACTAGGAAATGAAATTACAGTGGAGCAGAGCAAGGTCAGCCCAAACAGCTTTCATTCTTATCTCAACAGCAGCCTGTTCTTTCTGGCTGGTCATGTAAGTTTCGCTGCAATTGCTGAGCGTATGGAATTTAAGCTGATATTTTTCCTTAAAAGAGATTGCACTTAACACTTTTTATACTTTAATATTATTTGTCAAACTAGACAATGGACTTAATTTGGGGGGTTGGTAACAATTTCTCATATCTTCAGGACTTTCTTTTTTCAATTGTTTACACACACTTTCAACAAAATAACAGATGCCAACTGTGCAAAACAGGTTCTGTGAGCAAAAGTGAGAGACACCTGTTAGCCTGGGGCCTGCAGGCAATCAAGCAATAATGATGTGTGTGTGTGTGAGAGAGCGAGAGAGCGAAAGAGAGAGAGAGAGAGAGAGAGAGAGAGAGAGAGAGAGAGAGAGAGAGAGAGAGAGAGAGAGAGAGAGAGAGAGAGAGAGAGAGAGAGATCTTTGTATGAATTCTCCAGACTCCCTGGACTAGGAAAGCTTCATGCTATCTCCTTATTCAAGTGCCTCTCAGAAGATTTCAGTACCTAATTTTATGGCTAACTGAGTGCCTGAAGATTCCAATTACAATGGAATTCTTGCAAAACTTATTACTATTAATGTTGTTTTTGGAGTCAGTGACTAGAAACCTGGGGAGGGTTTGGAGTGCAGGTTTCTAGGGTTCACTCTGGGAAAGGTTTCACCAGAACTCCCTGCTCAGCAGCACGCTGTGAGTTTCCCAGGTGAGTTTCTCCACAAGACAGAGGCATTATTATGTTAAAGAGCAGGTTTATTAGGAAAAGGGGTAGAAGAGTAAAGGACACTTGCATAGAGACAAGGAGGCAGGAAGAGCTGCCCCAAAAGGGACAGGTTTGCTGAGGGAGGCCTGCATGGTTGCAGGGGGGCAGCCTTGAGGAGAGCTGCCTCTGCTGAGGGAGGACAGTGAAGAGAAGCCCCAGCATGGTACAGGTCAGGAAGACTGCTGCCTTGAAGAAGAGAGAGTTGATGAAGAGAAGCACCCGCATGGTCACAGGTGGACAGAAGGATAGCTGCCCCTCTCAGAGACTGCACAGATATAGTCTTCTCTTTGAGAGGGGCTCACTCCCACACGGAGTGGTTTCCTTGTTGACTTTGAATCAGCTATGTAGAATCTGAAAGGGACAGGAGATTCTACAATGGGCTCAATCTCCATATCTTTACCTTCAGGTCGGTTCTCCAGACACCTGCTATAGCAGTCTGATACCTGCTTGGGATCTTTTGCTCTGTGATGTAGGCACTGGCGCCTAAGGCTCTTGGTTTCTATAGCTGGATAGATGGCTGTGCTAATCCCTTTTGCCCCCACCTCCTTGTGTGAGTCAGGTTTTTGGTCTTATGGCACCTCCTTTCCAGTTTCTCTGTTGTTCTTATCCTTCATCGCTATTGTTGTGGTTATTATTGTTTAACTGTTGTTCATTGACTTGTTTGATTCACTGATAAATTCCAGCAAACTGAAAATGTTTCCTGAGTAGATGAAAGTTGGTGTATCCTGGGAAGGAGATGTTCATGTATGGGAGGGTAGAAAGAGCACTTTGTAATCAGCCAGAATGAAGTTTAAATCTAGGTTCCTTCATTATCAGTTTGTGTGAATTTAGGGAAGTTCCTGGATCTCTAAGACCTACAGTTTTAAGAGAAGATTGTTGAATTATTTGGGTCACAGATTATATGAAGGGGTGTGTGTGTGTGTGTGTGTGTGTGTGTGTGCGTGTGTTCAACAAACCATGATGATGAATGATCATTATTTGCATGGGACTGTCCAGGTCTTCAAACTGAAAGTCCCGCATCCTGTGAAACCCTTAGCCCTGGGGCACAGGAATGATTTTGTAACAGGGTCGTCCCAGGAAAAGGGGAAGTTCCAAAATCCTGGTTCCGCCCTAAGTGGGTGGAGCTGAGGAGAAAAAAGAAGATTTCTGCAGAGAAGAGAGACGGAAGGAAGGAAGATGGAGAACAGCAAGGAGACCTGAAAGAGGCACGTGGAGCAGAGGGACATGTGAAGAAACTGTGCTTGCTTTTTGGTCTTGGACTGGTTGGAACAGATGTGGGTGAGAGACCCGTGGGGAGGT
>JAGFMF010011598.1:568457-579547 GCA_019455555.1 Galemys pyrenaicus | reverse complement strand
GCATAAATAAATAAATCTTAAAAAAAAAAAAAAAAAAAAAGAAGGAATCAGGGTGGGACCCTGAACTGGTAGGAATAGTATCTTCATCAGAAGAGACACTTAGAGAGCTTGCTCGCTCGCTTTGCTGGCTCGCTTTCTCTGTGCACACATTGAGGAGAGGCTATGCAGGGGTGTAGCCAGAAGGTGGCCATCTGCAGATCAGGATCAGCTGATTCGCCAGAAACTGAATCAGCTATACGGTGATCTAACTTCTAGCCTCCAGAAATGTAAGAAAATTAATTTCAGTTTACTTAATTCAGTTTACTATTTATACAAAATTCAGTTTGTGGCATCACATTTTGGCTGCTTGAATCCCTAATAATTTGTTTTGTTCTTTTACATTTTCTTAGTTTTTGTTTTGTTTTGTGTGTAGAACTGGGGTGTAGGCCAAAGGTGCAATGGGTAAAAGGATTCACCAGAGACAAAATGAGGAGCAGAACCTCAGATTGACTGAAATACACTGCTGAGGGGAGCAGCGGGTAAGGCAGGAGAGGTCTGTGGCATCATGTGAGGATTATATCCCTGGCCAGGGACTGAACTCAGGCTGTAGTAGTGACAGCGCCGAGACAACCCCTGGGCCACAAGCGAGGCCCCATTTTGTTGATTTCTTATAAGAGTTTGAGATATGTTTTTCTGGAAGAGTAGGAACCTGGTCAGAATAAACATGCAAACAAATAATAAACCCAATCAGCAAGCATATAGGTACCAGACATCCCTGCATATTCACTATTTGGTATCCATCTCGCAGTATGATTCACAGAACATTATGTCCCTATTTATACAAAATTTAAAAGCAGGCAAAATCAGTCCATCACAGGAAAAGTGAGTATTGTCTTTACCTTTGGAGAGTCACCTGGAGAAGAACCAAAGTGAGATGCTGCTGGCATTTCCTGATCTGGGTGTTGGTTATACAAGTGTGAGCAATTTGTGATGATTCATTTGATTTATGAGATTTTCTACATGCATCTTGACACCTTAAAATATTTTTTAAAAATCAAAAAAGAAGTCTGCCTTGAGTCCTCTGGTAAGAACGAGTAAAGTTCTTTTTAAAATTCCTTTAATGCCCAAAAGAGTGAGTCTATGGGTCAGTAAGAGCAAAGAAAACTTGTAACACATTTTAAATGTTGATGCTTTAACTTATTGCCTGCTGCTGTTGTCATGAAGAAACTAATTTGGGCCACCCTGGTGGTGTAGGGGTTACATCTCAGCAATATCACCTCTATGGCCTGAGTTCGATCCCAGGCAGGTAACCCACATACGGCGCAGCAGACCGCTCCTGTCTCACTTGCTGCTCCCCTCAGCAGTGTATTTCAGTAGATCCGCCTATTTTGTTCCCCACTTGATTCCTGATGAATCCTCTCACTCCTCCCCTGCAATGCTGGCCTATTCCCCAGTTCTTTTACATGTAAATAAATAAAAGAAGAAACTAACTGATGATCATAGAAGGATAAAAATAATTTTTAAAAGGTTTGGGATGTTTAATGGGTCACCAAACAAACATGTGGGTCTCCAAACAGTGTTCTTCTATTGCTTCTTACAAATGTAAACTTCTTTTCTTTTCTTTGTCTTTTTTTAAAGATTTATTTTTTTATCCATACAAGAGCTGGGGTACAGGCCAGAGTCCAGGAAGGCGAGAGAATTCATCAGAGAAGAGCAGGGAGCAGAACAGGCAGATCTACTGAAACACACTGCAGAGGGGAGCAGCAGGTGGGCAGGAGAGGTCTGCTGCGCCATGTGGGTCCCCTCCCTGGCCAGCGGCAGGGATTGAACTCGTGCTGCAGTGGCTGCTGTTTGCTTCACAGTGTGTTGCTTAACCCGCTGCACCGCCAGGGAGGTCCTATTTTTCTTTTTTTGTTTTTAAGGATTTATGTATTTATACATATAAGAACTGGGGTACAGACCAGAGGTGCTTGGAGGGTAAGAGGATTCATTAGAAACAGAGTGGAGAACATTCTCATTTTATCATAAAAACTTAGAGATAAAAACAAACCAAGCAAACAAACTTGTGTTACAATCTATATTTTTCCAGCAAACATAAACTTCTTGTTAATGAGTTGTTGGATATATAACATAGTCAATGGCACATATATTCAGCTTTAATTAATGCCATTAAACAGTTGTCCAAGTTGCTTATATTAATTACTACCCTCTGTAGAGTGTAAGCATTTTACCAACACTGGTATATTGCCTTTTCAAGAATTTTAGCTATTCTGATGGGTATAGTAGTTGGGGTCTTGTCCTGCACTTCTCTGAAGACTAATAAGCTTGGTTTCTTTCCTTATGTTTTATGGCCATTTGGATAGTTTCTTCTGTCCAGTCACTAAATGAGGGAAATCCTCAAATCTTGGTCCTCTTCTCATCTCACTCTTACACTGTTTCAAAAATGAATCTCTATCCACAGCACAAATGACCTGCCATTTGCTTTCACTTCTTTGTTCACTTAGTAAACATTTACTCAACTCTCACAAAGTATAACCTTAGGCACTAGTGAATAGAAACAGACTTGGACTCTACAAAAAAGCCTTAACTCTCACCAATAAAAAATTGAACACAAATCTAACTTAAAAATGGGTAAAATACCTGAACCAGACACTTTACCAGAGAAGATACACAGGTGGCAAATAAGCACTGAAAGATTTTCATACATCATCAGGGAATTGCAAAGTTAAACAGTGAGACACCCATTAGACCAGTCAAAATCCAAAACACTGTCAATGTCAAGTGCTGGTGAGGATGTGGAATATCAGGAATGCTCATTCACCATTGCTGCAGATGCAAAATGGGATAACCACCTGGAAAGGTCATTTGGAGGTTTCATACAAAACATAATCCTACCATACAATCCAACAATCAAGCTTCTTGGGATTTACCCAAAGAAATTGAAAGCAGATATCCACGTGAAAACCCGCACACAGATGTTTATGACAGCATTGTTAATAATGGCCAAGACTTGAAAGCAGTCAAGATGTCCCTTAGTAGGTGAGTGGATATATAAACTATGGTACATCTAGACGATAGACTATTATTTAACACTAACCTTTCAATCCTTGAAAAGACATGGAGGAAACATAAATGCATATTACTAAGTGAAAGTCATTGAAAAAGGACACACACTATGATTCCAAATGACACTGGAAAAGGCAAAACTATCGGGACAGTAAAAGATTCGTGGTTGCTGGGGTTAGGGAGAGGGAAAGCTAAATAGATGGAGCACCGAGGATTTTTTGGGCAGTGACAAATTCTGTGTAATCCTATAATGGTGGAGACATGCCATTATACATTTGTTGAAACCCCAAAATGTCAAAACTCCAACACACCTAGAGTGAGTCCTAGTGTACTATGCACTTTCGGTGATAATGGGGTGTCTGTGCTAATCGATTTAACAAACATACCACTGAGGTGCAGGACATCAATGGAGAAGGTTGTACATATGGTACAAAGAAAGGGCATATGGGAATTCCCTGTAATTTCTGCTCAGATTTTCTGTGCACCTACAGTCATTCTAAAAATAAAGTCTAATTTTAAAAAACAAATGAAAAGCTTTGTCCTGCTCCTATACTCTAGTGACAGAGACAATTATTAGTCAAATCAGCATTCAAAATGTTAAATTGCAACTGGTAACTGCTCCCTATTCTACCAGGTGAGGTGCAAGGTACTGCAAAGGCTTATAATGGGGGTCAAGAAAGGTCACTCTGAGGACATGACAGTTGATCTGAATCTAAAGGAAAAGTAGGCAGTTATTGGGCACAGAGAACAAATGGGAAGATCGTGATTTATAAGAAATTAGTGTATCGGTCTTGGCATTTGGTTTCCAACACAAGGCTCCTGAAGCCCCTGTCGTTGTCTGTGATAAGAGCATCTCGTGTTCTAGTGAGGTGACTCCAGGTGGGTGCCTGGAGGCTTCTGGGTGGAACCGGTCACCACAAAGACCAAGTCATGTTTGGAATCTTGGAATTTTTAGCGCTGCCCCTCATTCAAGAAAGGGAAAGGTTTGAAAGTAGAATTAATGATCAATCATGTTGTAATGAAGTTTTCATATAAACCCGAGGCTGCCATTCAGAGAGCATCTGAGTTGAACAGGTGCAGGTGCAGGGAGAGGGATGCACCTGGAGAGGGCATGGCAGCTGCTCACCCCTCCCATATACCTTTCCACATGCATTGCTTCCATCTGGATGTTCATTTGTATTCTCTGTCATATCCTTTCATAACAAATCGGTAAACGTGTTTCTGTGAGTTCTATGAGCTGTCCTAGCAAATTTATCAAACCCAAGGAGTGGAAGCTTGGAGCCTCTTATTTATAGCTCTATGGTCAGAAACTAAATTATCACCTGGGGTTGCACCCAGGTGTCTGAACTGTGTATGGGGGAGAGGGTGATTTTTTTTTTTAAGATTCATCCACTTAGGCACACAAGAGCTGGGGTACAGGCCAGAGTCGTGGGAGGTGAGAGGATTCACCAGACAGAGCGGGGAGCAGAATAGGCAGACGGCCAAAACACACTGCTGAGGGGAGCAGCGGGTGGGCAGGAGAGGTCTGCTGTGCCATGTGGGTTCCCCCCCTCACCAGTGGCAGGGACCGAACTCATGCTGCAGTGGCTGCGGTCTGCTGCATAGTGCGTTGCTTAACCCGCTGCGCCACCAGGGAGGCCCGAGGTGATTTTTTTAAAGGCTTGTTTATTTATGCATACAAGAACTGGGGTACAAGTCAGAGGTGTGGGGAAAGGGGGTGAGAGGATTCACCACAGACAGAGTGGGGAACAGAACAGGCAGATCCACTGAAATACACTGCTGAGGGGAGCAGCAGGAAAGACAGAAGAGGTCTGCTGTGCCACTTGGGTCACTTTCCTGGCTGGGTATCAAACTCAGGCTCAGTGACTGCCTATAGCTTCATAGTGCTGAGACTCAAATCTTTGCACTGTTAGATTGGCCCCAAGAGGGTGATATTATTGAGCTGAGCTCTTAACCTGTAGCATCTGAGCTATCTCCAGGAAGATAGTGTCAGAACTGAGTTGAATAGCAGAGCACTCAGGAGAGGTCTCTTCCTCCTTGACACTTGTCAGAGTGGTCAGCTTCCCTCCACCTCCCCTGCCACATGGTGCTGTGACCATCATGGCGTCCTGCCATAACTCCTCCACTTTCACCAGGCCGATTTTCCCACAGATACCTCTTGCCCATCTCAGGGACATTTCCCTACACCATAATTAGAACGATTTTTTTTTTAAATGGAAACCTGATGTCATCATTTCCCTTGCTTACAACTCAACACTGGTTTCCCACTGCTCTTGGGTAAAGACTAACATTTGTTTTTTTTTTTTTTGTTTTTTTCTTTTTTAAAGATTTATTTATGCATACAAGCACTGGGGTACAGGCCAGAGGTGTGGGGGGTGAGAGGATTCACCACAGACAGAGCGGGGAGCAGAATAGGCAGATCAACTGAAGCACACTGCTGAGGGGAGCAGCGGGCACAGCAGGAGAGGTCTGCCGCACCATGTGGGTCCCCTCTCTGGCCGGCAGCAGGGGTCGAACTCGTGCTGCAGTGGTTGTGGTTTGCTTCACAGTGCGTTGCTCAACCCACTGCGCCACCAGGGAGGCCCTAAAGACTAATATTTGTAACTGGGTCTGGCACACCGGCTCAAGCTGACCCTTGCCTGCATCTTCGGCCCACATTGCCTCTCTCACTGCACTTCAGCCCCTGAGGTCTTCTCTCTAGTCCCTGATTATGCCATGCTTCCTGCTACCTTTGCAAGTTCCCTCCTTTTTGCCTGTAAACATTCAAATGCCTTTCAAATCTCAACTCAAATATCCTTACATTGAGAAATCTTTCCCAAACTCAAGACTAGATCAGGTCCCAGAATCTGCTCTCCTTAGTCTGACTGCCCTTCCCCTACAAACCTTAGCCCATGTATGTGTGCCATTCTGATAAATATTTCTCTCCCTTAAGAAGCTGTAATCTCTATGAATGTGGAAAATTCTTCTGTGTTTAAAACTTCAGCTTCATCGCAGTGCTAGATAATAACTATACTATTGTAAAATATACTATTGTATATATATTTAAAATATACTATTGTATATATATTTAAAAGATTTATTTTTATTCATTTATGCATACAAGATCTGGGATGTAGGCCAGTGGTGCGGGGGGTGGTGGTGAGAGGATTCACCAGAAACAGAGTGGGGGGAAAACAGGCAATATGGTATCATGAAGGTTACCCACCTCCCCAAAAGAGCGTCTTCCAGTTTACTGTGGCATTGTAGAGCCCTACTCTAAAGTGATTCTTTTTAATTAAAGCCACCAGAACTGTGCTGTTCAGTAACCACTAGCCATGGGTAACTACTGAACATGTGAAATGTGAGGTTAGTTCAAATTCAGATGTGCTGTAAGTGTGAAATACACAAGATTTTTAATTTTTTTAATATATTTTACATTATTTTTCATTTTTGTGCAGTGTATATTTCTTGTCCCTGTGAAATTCCCATCGCCAACTCACCCGTGCACCATCACCATAGTCCCTTGTGCTCTTCCCACCCATTTGGTTCCTTCTCCCTCCTCCTCCCCTTGGGAATGTCTCAGATTTATAGTTGTCTGTTGATTTTTAATTTATTATAATTATTATTTTTCCTTACTCCCTTATTTGTTTCCCCTACATTCCTCCTATAAGTGAAACCATCCGATATTTTTCCTTTTCTTTCTGGCTTATGAAATAGACAAGATTTTAAAGACATAGTGTGAAAAAAAGACCCAAAATATCTCATCAATCATTTTATTGATTGCAAATTGAAATGATAATATATTAACTTAAATAAAATATATGGTTGAGATGAATTTAACATGTTTCTACTTTTACAAATATAGCTACTAGATCATGTGAAATTATGTATGTGGTTCACACTCTATTTCTGTTGGACAACACTTCTTTCAACACCTAACTTTCAAAATGTAAAAATTACTACACCATTAACATCTTCCAAGTAATTGGCATGGACTTTTTTTTTTTTTTTTTTAATAAATCAGGATCACATTCAGGTGAAACAGATCTGGGAGTAGTTTTTTTTAAAAAAAAGATTTATTTATTTATGCATACAAGAGCTGGGGTACAGGCCAGAGGTATGGGGGGTGGTGAGAGGATTCACCACAGACAGAGCGGGGAACAGAACAGCGAGACAAACTGAAACACACTGCTGAGAGGAGCAGCAGGCACAGCAGGAGAGGTCTGCTGCACCATGTGGGTCCCCTCCCTGGCCGGCAGCAGGGATCGAACTCGTGCTCGTGCTGCAGTGACTGAGGTTTGCTTCATAGTGCATTGCTTAACCCACTGTGCCACCAGGGAGGCCAGATCTGGGAGTAGTTTTATATCATGTAATAAGAATCAACTGGGAGCTAGCATAGACCAGAAAAAAACTAGTAGCTTGGGCAAGAAACTGAACAACTACAGGAATATCTGATAAAGTCAGGAAGAAGACAAATGGGGCTCAGAATGTGTCTGAACTTGGAAGGGCAATGTCATCAGGCCTTTCTTTTTGCTTCTGTTGGCACATCTGCTAATTCTCTTTCTATCTTCTGGCTGGATTTCTCTGACTATCAACGCAGCAAGATCTGACCAGCACACAACCCTCAAGCTGATGTACTACAGCAATGGCCACATCCAAAGAGGCTGGCTTTCAACCTCCTCCGAGGTCAAGGTGGGGATTCAATTTGGGAAACTTACCCAAGACCAAGAACAAGAGAGGCATCTCAAACAATATGAAGGGTACACCCTCGCTGAATAGCCTCTGTCTCAGCTTGAATCTTGACATCATGGAAAGAACCCCGGGAAACCCGTTTTTTCTGGACACAGTTGGAGAAGGATAAGGAGCAGGGACCTCTGGATATCCAGGGCAGACCTGTGAGAACTGAGAAGCACGATTAGAGCAGAGATGAGAAGAGAAATGAGGTGTCTGACACTTGGACTTCACACATTTGAGAAAGAGAAACAAACCAAGAACAAAGGAGGTGAAATAGTTAAATGTGATTGCTAAGTCTTTCTTTTCCAGGAACTGACATGAATTCTGTTTGTCTGGCTACACAGAGCTGTGGTTAGAAACACATTTTTGAGGGATTGGTTTCGTTTCAATGTTTTCCAATGCCTAGTGAAAACAGAACTATTAAAATTGAGTATTCAAAGATTTTTGTTTGGGTTTTGAAACAAGAACATTTTGAAATACTGAATGTCATTCTTTTCTATTATTATTTTATTTAAATTTGTCATCTTTAAGTAAAACCAAAATTTAGCTACTAACATAAACACTTTAACTAGTTTTCCTTTTTGCTCTATCGTCAGTTCCAGATAATGCAGTTCTGGAGGGAAGAAGGGAAGAAAGGAAAAGAAGGGGGTAGAAAGAGGAGCATTTGAGATAGTTCTTTTCTTCCTTTGGCTGTAGAGATCTTTACAGAGAATGTGACCTACTGAGAGAGGTTAGAATTTATCGGAAACAGCTATTTGCATTTGATTTTTGATGTTGAAACAGTACGTGTCCAGATGATTTCTTATTTATACATAAAAGAATCTGGGTTCATAAAAACATATATTTTTAAAAGGAGGTTATAGCCTTCTGACTCTGGCCAAAGTGGAGTATTAAGGACAAGATTTATTTCCTACCTCAATGGTCATACTCCCCCTCCCACTTCACACACCCCACCTCTTTCCCCCTTAATAAAAACTAGGTTATTAAAGAGGCTTCAAGATACTGGATTTAGGGCCTCCCCGGTGGCGGAGTGGGTTAAGCAACACACTATGAAGCAAACCGCAGCCACTGCAGCACGAGTTCGATCCCTGCTGCCGCCAGGGAGGGGACCCACATGGCGCGGCAGACCTCTCCTGCCTCCCCCGCTGCTCCCCTCAGCAGTGTACTTCCGTTGATCTGCCTGTTCTGCTCCCGCTCTCTGTGGTGAATCTTCTCACCCCCCACACCTCTGGCCTGTACCCCAGTGCTTGTACGCATAAATAAATAAATCCTTAAAAATAAATAAATAAAAAGATACTGGATTTAGGCAGCAAATAACAATACCTCAGAGGTGGAAACGAACTAGGTGAGGCTTATGATTGCCCCCCCTTGTGGCCCGGAATGCTTCTAGGCTGCCATGAGGAGAAAGGAACACAAGCAAAGCATGCTGTAGTCCCTAAACTGTGGAGACGGAGATTAGAGTCTAGAAAGACTGAGGCAGCTGGGATTCATAAGACTGAGTACCAGACAAAAGAGAGCTTCATAGGAAAAAAAAAAGAATACCAGGGATCTGCAGAGGATTTCCCTTAAATAGCCAGGAAAGCACCTACTGGACAGAAGGTTCAGAGACTGGGGACACTGCCACCAGAAGGACTAAAGGAGACAGTACTTGGTGCTCACTTGAGACCAGGAATAGTGCCTGTTCCCTCCAGCTTCAATGGAGAACTTCGCTACTCGTGGGACATTTGGAAAGCACTCAATTAAGGGGAATAATTAGATTACACACTAGGGGCCTTCCTGGTGGCGCAGGGGTTAAAGTCACAACACTATCAAGCTATCACTGGCCACTCTGGCCTCAGTTCAATCCCTGGCCAGGGAGGGGACCCACATGGCACAGCAGACCTCTCCTGCTGTGCCTGCTGCTCCTCTCAGCAGTGTGTTTCAGTTTGTCTCGCTGTTCTGTTCCCTGCTCTGTCTGTGGTGAATCCTCTCACCACCCCCCCACACCTCTGGCCTGTACCCCAGCTCTTGTATGCATAAATAAATAAATCTTTTTTAAAAAAACTCAACAAGATCAAGAAGTCAAAGATAAACCAAAGGGATCATTGGGTGGGGGGAAGGGAGGGCAAAGACGGGGATGAGGGCAGAAAGGGACTGAGGTGATGGAGCATGGGTGGAATGGTGGTGGGAACTCCCTGGGGACTACAAATGATGTCAAATACAATTAAATAAATCTAATAAAAAATAAATAAATAAAAATAAAAGCTTCCAACAAAGGGAAAAAAATCAGTTAATCTGTAACAGTATAATCTTTTTTTAAATTTTATTGTTAGTTTTATTTGTGTGTTCTTTGTTAATGATTTTAAGAATAAATCATTGATCTGAGATATTATGACTTTTTTTCAAAATCCATTTGTGATAATAAACAGATAGAAATTGTTGACACAATGGAGTTGTCCTTTTTGTTAAATGTGTAACAGTATAATCTTAAAAAAGGAGGTTCTAAGTTCCTTATCCTACCCAATGAAGGGTGGAGCTGAGCAGCAAGGAGAAGCTAACAAGAACATGGGTGAGAATACTTATAAAGATATTTGGAAGAGGAGACAGAAAGAAGCATGTGGAACAGAGAGATGTGAAAAAGAAACCACTTTTGCTTCTTGGCTTTGGACTTGCTCCAAGAATTTGGGGAAGGAAACATTTGAAAGAGATGTGGATGATAGACCCATGAAATGGCTGACAATGTAATACACCACATCAACAAAAAGAAGAAAAAAACCCACATAATTATATCAATAGATGCTGAGAAAGCTTTCGACAAAGTTCAGCATCTATTTATGATGAAGGCCCTTGGAATTCTTGGGATAGAAGGACCATATCTTAACATAATAAAGGCCATCTATGACAAGCCCATAGCCAATATCATTCTCAATGGCGAAAAGTTAAAATCCTTTCCCCTAAGATCTGGAACAAGACAAGGATGCCCTCTTTCACCAATGCTCTTCAATATAACACTGGAAGTCCTGGCCAGAGCAGTCAGACAAGAAAAAGGTAGACAAGATATCCAAATAGGGAAAGAAGAAGTAAAATTATCACTGTTTGCAGACGATATGATAATATACATAGAGAACCCCAAAAGCTCTACAGAAAATCTAATCAAGCTAATTGGCTGGTTTAGCAAAGTAGCAGGATACAAAATCAACACACAAAAATCAGTAGCCTTCCTTTATACAAACAACCAAGCTGAAGAAGAAGAATTTTTAAAAAATCCCCTTTATAATTGAAACCAAAAAATTTAAATACTTGGGAATAAATCTAACAAAAGAGGTGAAGGACCTTTACAAAGAAAATTACAA
>JAGFMF010011598.1:556502-567192 GCA_019455555.1 Galemys pyrenaicus | reverse complement strand
GCTGTGGTACATAGACACGATGGAATACTACTCAGCAATCAAAAATGAAAAACTAGACGCATTCATAGGAACATGGATGGAACTGGAAGGGATGATGCTTAGCGAAGTAAGTCAGAAGGCAAAAGAAAAATACCAGATGGTTCCTCCCCTAGGAGGAATATAAGGGAACCAAATAAATATCAAGGAAAAGAAATAAGAACAATAATAACAATAATAAAGACACAAAAACCAAAAATGAATAGTTAAGGACAAATTGGGGACACTTGGTGGTGAGGGAAGAAGGGAAGGCTTGAGGGCAGATGGGAGCACGGGGGACTGAGGTGATGGTGCACTGGTGAGATGGTGATGGGGAATACATGGGGATTACAATTCATGGCAAATATATGTAAATTTTTTAAAAATTATAAATTAAAAAAATGTTTTATTTTTACTTACAAGAACCAGGGCATAAGCCAGAGATACAGGGTGTGTGTGTTTGTGTGTGTGCGTGTGTGCACGCATGTGTGTGTGAGAGGATTCACCAGAGACAGAGTGGGGAGCAGAACAGGCAGATGGACTGAAATACACTGCTGAGGGGAGCAGCAGGTCGACAGGAGAGGTCTGCTGTGCCATATGGGTCAGCTCCCTGGCTGGGGATTGAACTCAGGCAACAGTAGCTGGTGATAGCTGATGGCACTGAGACTTTAACCCCTGCACCACGAGAACTTATACTTTGATTTTGCTCTTTCCTTCAGACTTACCTGGCCCCTTCTTTCCCTTTCCTGTGGTTCCCCTATTTTTTGATTGGATCCCAGATTTGTGGCAAGCTTCTGAGCCTTGGTGGTCCTGCTTTGTGTCAACCTTGTTTGGTGGGCATTTACCCAGGAGGGAAAGTTCTTTTCCATTGAAGGTCTTATGCATTGAGAGTATCTTTTGTCTTTATGTGGTGGACTGCAGGACCTATTTAGGGCAGACTGCAGGACCTATTTAGGGCATACAAGTTCAGGGCTTCCCCAGGAACCCTCAGTCTGCCCATTAACAAAACAAAGGATCAGGAAAATAAATCTTATGATGAGGAGAAAATTCAGAAAATTATAAGGAAAAACTAAAACTGACCCAGGTATTAGAATTAAAAGACAAGGATATAAAAATACAAAAAGTTAAGAAACAATGAAGCTATAAAAAAAGGGGCCTTCCTGATGGCACCAGGGGTTAAGCGCCACACTATGAAGCATCTGCAGCCACTGCAGCATGAGTTCGATCCCTGGCCAGGGAGGTGACCCACATGGCGCAGCAGACCTCTCCTGTCTCACCCACTGCTCCCCTCAATAGTGTATCTCGGTAGATCTGTCTGTCCTGCTTCCCACTCTGTCTCCAGTAAATCCTCTCAACCCCTGCACCTTTGGCCTGTATCCCAGCTCTTGTATGCATAAATAAACAAATCCTTAAAAAAAATAAAAGAAGCTTCTACAGATGAACTTTTCAGTGTTTAATACCAAAAAAAATCACTGAGTGGGATTAAAGGTAGATTAGATGTTGTGAAAGAAAATACGAATGCACCTGAAGACATAGCAATAGAAACTATCAAAAATGAAACCCAGGAGATCAAGTGAACAATAAATATAGTAGTAAAAGACACCTAAGTTATGTAAAACAGAGGAGCAGGAGAGTGACAATATGTTCCATTAGAACAAATTTGAGACCAGATCATTCAAGGGGCCATGAAAATAGTCCATGATAAACAAAACTCAGCAGATCCTCCAAACAAAAAATCAGTAGGTGTGACATGTAAGACAGTGGAAATGGAGCCTAACTAAACATAAAAGTAAGATGTCAAAAAATAAATAAATGGAAACAAACTAAAAAAACTTTTAAAATAAACAGGTCAGTGAGCACTTCTCTCAATAATCACCTCAAATGTAAATGGCCTGAACTTGCCACTTAAAAGGTATATTAGCAGGGCCTCCCTGGTGGCACAAGAAGTTGAGCACTGCACTGTCGGACTTCTGCAGCCACCGCAGCATGATTGGATCCCTGGCCAGGGAGGAGACCCACATGGCGCAGCAGACCTCTCCTGCTGTGCCCGCTGCTCCCCTCAGCAGTGTACTTCCGTTGATCTGCCTGTTCTGCTCCCCATTCTGTCTCTGGTGAATCCTCTCACCCTCCACACCTCTAGCGTGTACCCCAGCTCTTGTGTACATAAACAAATAAAATCTTTTTTTTTTAAAGGTATACATTAGCTGAATAGATTTCAAAACAAAGGAAAGCTTTCTGTTAGTTACAAGAATCCTTATCAACAAAGATAAGCACAGGGTTAGTGCTAAAGGCTGAAAGGCAATCTTACCACAAGTAGTAATCAAAAAAGAGGAACAGCTATACTTATTTCAAATAAAATAGATTTGCAATAAAAAAATACCAATAAGTGATAGAAATGGACACATTATATTATGGCTAAGGACCCAGTACAAGAAATAACACTCATAAATATATATGCAAAAAATGATGGAGCAAGGTACAGAAGAAAATTACTAATAAAATTAAAGAGAGAGATATTAAATAAGATAAAAGGATTTTAATACTCCACTTACAACAATGGACAAATTAGCAAGCAGAGAGCAAATAAGTAAACAATAGACTTAACTGCAGTATTAGTACAAATTGGCCTAAAGAGCACTCCACCCAAAAACTGTTGAATAAACATTTTTTAAGTGTATATGGAACATTTTCAATCATAGATCATATGTTGGATTGTCAATTGTCAATAACACTATAAAGACTGAAATCATATCAAGTAATCTTTCTGATAATAATGCCATAAAGCTAGAAATCAACATATATACATACACACACATATATGTAAACTACAAATACACAGAGATTAAATAACATGGTCCTTAACAACTATTGGATCAAAGGAGAAATTAAAACAGAAATCAAAAAAATACTTTGAGACTAATGAAAACAAGGATACAAGCTGTGATAATCTACACGATGCAGCAAAAGCTGTCTTAAAAGGGAAGATATGAGGTACACTGGTGAAATGGTGGTGGGAAATCCATGGGGAACACAATTGATATAAATATATATTTATATTTTATATAAATAAATATAAATTTATTTATTTATATAAATAAATAAAAAGAGAAAAAAAAAGGAATATAGTTGCAATACAGGCCCGCATTAAGAAGAAAGAAAAACCCCAAAAAACAACTTAATACTACATCTAAAACAACTTAAAAGAAAGAATAAACAATATCAAAGTTAGTAGAAGGAGGAGCCTCCCTGGTGGCACAGTGGGTTAAGCAACACACCATGAAGCAAACAGCCACTGCAGCACCTGCTGCCGGCTAGGGAGGGGACCCACATGGCACAGCAGACCTCTCCTGCTTTGCCTGCTGCTCCCCTCAGCAGTGTGTTTCTGTCAGTCTGCCTGTTCTGCGTCCTGCTCTGGTGGATTCTCTCACCACCCCCACACCTCTGGCCTGTACCCCAGTGCCTGTATGCATAAATAAATAAAACTTTAAAAAAAAAAAGTTAGTAGAAGGAAATAATTAAAATAAACAACTAAATGAAATAGAGGTCAAAAAGACCATACAAAAACATCAATGAAACTAAGAGTTTGTTTTTCAAGAAGATAGAATAAATAAACACCTAACTAGAATAAAAGAAAAAGCATTTATAATCAGAATAATAAATGAAAGGTGAAATTTCCACAGATGGCATAAAAAGGATCATAAAAGATTGTTATGAACAATCATATTCTAACAAATTTAATAGCCTTGAAGAAATGGAGAAATTTCTAGATAAATATAGTTTGCTGTTAAGTTTTATTTCCCAATTTTATTGATTTGCCAGTCATTTACACTACTATATAATTTTGGGATTACAACTTCACCTTTATTTGTGCACATGTTCTATTCACCCTCCACCAAAGCCCAATGCCAATACCCAATCACCTTTTCTCCTCTGTGCTTTACTCAGTAACTCACCTATCCTTTATGCTTACCTTTATATTTTTCAGTCTTAAAATTATTCTTTGTTGTGTTATCGGTTTTTTCTTTGAATATTTATATTATGCAAATAAATGAAAATATCTGCTGTCTTTCATTTTCTGATTTATAATACTTAGTATAATCACCTCAAGAGCCATCCATTTTGACCCCAAAAGCATTACTTCATCCTTTTAATAGCTGAATAGTATTTCACTGATTATCTATTCCACAATTTCTTTTTTCTGTTCATCAATCAATGGGCATTTAAGTTGGTTGCATGACTTGACTGTTATAAATAATGCTGCTATTCTATTAAAACAGGAGTGCATAAATATTTTTGCATTAGTGTTTTCATATTATCTGCATAAATAAATAGAAGTGGTTTTGCTGGATTTTATGTTATTCCCATTTTTTAAAAAATCTTCATGTTGTTTTCCAAAAAGGCTGCACCCAGTTATATTCCCACCAACAGTGGATCATTGTTCCATTTTCCACATCTCCTTGACAACATTTTGTTTTTGATCTTTTTTATATAGGTCATTTTCACAGAGGGTAAGGTAATATCTCAAAGCAGTTTTGATTTTTACTTCCCTTTAATAAGTGATGTCAACAAAGACTAAAGCAGGAAGAAATATATGAGTTGAATAAATTATAAGCATGGAAATTTGGTCATGAAAAATCTTCCCCAAAATGAAAGGCTAGGGCTAGATGACTTTAGAAATTAATTTAATCAAAATGGGTATATTTGCTCAAGTTATTTCTAAAAATCCAAGAAGAGAGTCATGACAATATTACCTTAATATGAAAACTAAATAAAGATAAAACAAGAAAAGCAAACTATAAATCAATATCACTGATTAACACTGATGAAAAAAATTATCAACAAAATACTAGCAAATTGAATTCCACAATATATATTATAATTAATATTATATGTATAGCATATTTATGTATATAATATATTTATGTGTATAATATATATTATATTCATAAAAATGTAAGAATTTTTCATCATGATCAAATGGGAATTATCCCAAGGAAGCAAGGATGGCATAATATATGTAAATAAAGACAAAACCTTGGACAGTATCAATAGATGCAGAGAAAGCATTTAATAAAATTTAGCACCCATTTATGATCATAATTCTAAGCAAGACTGGAATAGAAGGAACCTCTTAATATGTCAAAAACATATAGCCAATATAATACTTAATGTGAAAAAAATCAAAGTTTTCCTTAATATCAGGTATAGGACAAGGATGCCCACTCTCACAACTTTGTTTAATTTAGAGATTTATTTATTTATGCATACAAGCACTGGGGTACAGGCCAGAGGTGTCGGGGTGGGGGGATTCACCAGAGACAGAGTGGGGAGCAGAACAGGCAGATCAACACAAGTACACTGCTGAGGGGAGCAGCGGGCACAGCAGGAGAGGTCTGCTGTGCCATGTGGGTCCCCTCCCTGGCCGCAGCAGGGATCGAACTTGTGCTGCAGTGGCTGCGGTCTGCTTCATAGCGCGTTGCTTAACCCACTGCGCCACCAGGGAGGCCCAACTTTGTTTAATTTAGTATTAGAGATTTCAGCTAATATAATCTGACAACAGGAAATCAAGAAAATTCAAGTCAGAAAAGTGAAGCTATCACTATTCACAGATGATGTAATATTATACATAGAAAGTCCTAAAGACTACATCAAAAAGCTATTAAAAACAATAAATGAATATAGCAAAGTGTCAGGTCAAAAATTCAGTATACAAAAGCTTATAACATTTTTACATACAAGTAATGAATGAGAAGAAAAAGATATTAAGAAAATAAGTCCACTCACAATCACTTCAAGAAAAATCAAATACCTGGGAATTAAGCTATCCAAGTTGGTGAAGGACCTATAGAAGGAGAACTACCAGATATTGTTAAAGGATTTAAGATGTAATAAAAGGAGATAGAAACACATTCTGCACTCATGAATGGGGAGAAACAACATGATCAAAATGACTACCTAAAGCAATATATATGTTTAACACAATCCCCATCAAAAATACAACCGTAAAAAAAAAAATCCAACAATATTCTTCAAAAAATTTGAATGAAAAATATTGATACTCCTATGGAGCAATGAAAGGTCTTGAATAGCAAAAGCAATCCTAAGGAATAAGGGCAGAAACAGAGACATCAGGATACCCAACTTTAAGCTATGTTATAGAGTAATGATACTAAAAACAGAATCATAATGGCATAAAATGGACTCATGGATCAACGAACCAGAATCAAAAGCTGATACATAACTCCATTTAGATATTAATTCTTAATTTATGATAAAGCAGCCATGACAGCACAATGGGGAGCCACTTTATAAATGTTGCTGGGGTAAGTGGGGAAAGAATGAAGTTGGAGAACTGTCTAACTTCCATGCACAAAAATAAATTCAAAATGGATTGAAAACTTAGATATAAGACCTGTAACAATGAAATATATAGACAAAATATTGACAATATGTTCCATGACATCAATGATTTTTCTGGACATCAATGATTTCTTTAGAATATGAACATTATCCATAAAGGAAGGGAAATAAGGGGCCTCCCTGGTGGTGCAGTGCGTTAAGCAACACACTATGAAGCAAACAGCAGCCACTGTGGCACGAGTTTGATCACGAGTTCGATCCCTGCCGCTGACCGGGGAGGTGACCTACATGGCTCAGCAGACCTCTCCTGCCTCGCCCACTGCTCCCTTCAGCAGTGTGTTTCAGTCTATCTGTCTGTTCTGTTACCCACTCTGTCTGTGGTGGATCCTCCCCCACACCTCTGGCCTGTACCCCGTTGCTTGTATGCATAAATAAATAAATCTTTTAAAAAAAAAGGAAGGGAAATAAAAGCAAAAAAAAAAAGTTGGAATTATCTCTAACATCAAAAGAAGATGCAAGTATATTAAAACACATGGTTCTGAGGTGAATCTATATGGGAGGAGGCATGTGGGCTCAGGGGAGACACATGGAGAAGGATGTTTGCTTCTTGACCTTGAACTTGGACCAGCAACTTGGGCACTTGGAGGAGACCCATAGGAAGGCTGAGAATGGCAGCCTTTATCATGACTTGTGTTTTGATTTTGCTCCTTTTGTCCCATATTTGTATGACCCCATTGCCCACCTACATGGTTCCTGCCAGAAGATACTTTAGACTTTTGGCAAATTTCAGGCCTCAGTGTTCCCACTTCAAAGCTGATCCTTTTTGACCAGGCATTTACCACGAGGGGATGCGTCATTTGGGGTGTCTTATTGGGAAACTATTATCTTTCATCTCCCTTCTATGCACACTAATCCTATTAAAGTCCTTTTGTTCTAAGACTCTGCTTTGTCTTTGTATACGTGGATGGCCAGGTCCCTTTAGAATATGAACATTAAAAGTTCCAGAGTACATGCCCCAAAGTGCTGTGCTAACAGAAATGCTACAGCCAGACCACTGGTTTCAGAAAATTGATACCTTCTTAAAATGCTTACTTAAAGTACCAAAATTTTCTTTCCCATTTAATTTAAAAACCTAGGATCACCATGACAGCTGATATGATAGATATTCCAGGTATCCATGTATCTGTTAGACATTTTAGTCTGCACTTACTAACTTGATGGGCATTTACAGCACCGAACACTGTATAAGTGTTGTCTTCTTTAATATTCACAATAAAGTTATCTGCCAGTGCTACGATTGCCCAATTTTACAGATGAGGAAATGAGAAGTATGTGAAAAGCAAGGACTGGGATATCTGGGCTGGAAACACCCTCTTCCCAGAACTCTCATTTCTTTGTACAGTAACTGGTTCCTCATTAGCAGAAAGGTTGGACCCGCCCCCTGCCAACTTTAGAGGGCACTGACTTTCAGCTAACTCACGCTTGTGGGGTCTGCAGTAAGAAGTGAAAAAGAAACATCTGTGTTATAGAAACTCAGAAAGAAAAGAAACATCTCTTATTGCCTAATAAACTGCTCCAGTAGGTTTTATTTTTGGTTCACATCCACTTACTGCACAAAAAAGAAATGGTTAAATTGCTTGAGGAAGAACACACCAAAATAGCCCGATATTTGCATAAAGGTGAGAGAATGCCACTGGGCAAGATAGTTCTGCAACGGGTATCTAATTCCCCTTCCTTGATCTAGACCCACATGACTTGCTCATTCTAAGTCCTCAGAGCTCACAAAGGTGTGGTTTTAGAGGTGGCACAGGTTTGAAGAAATCGATGTGAGGGAGCTCTGACTAAGGCACCTCAGGAAAATACATGTAAATTATTAACTCCAATTCTAAGAACTCTGTGCTTCCAGTAAGGACAGAAAGGCCATGATGAGGGAAACCATCCAGGTGATGACGAATGTACCAGAGAAAAGCCAGTCCCTGCCGTAGAATTTGCAGAGAAGCGTTGTAGTGACTCTGACAGTATTCCTGTGCCAGGATGATTTCTTTACCTATCTGGGTATGTCTGTACAAATGTCCCAGTCAGAGAAGCAGAAACACTAGAAATTATGCATAATAAAAGATTCATGTATGGCAATTTGACCTTACACAATTGTGGGAGCTGGTAAAACTGTCTCCGCTTGACTCTTTGTTCTGTATATGATACTAAGCCTGTAGTCACAGGGTCTAATGCATGTGAAATGAGAACAGGGTCTCCTTCCACACCCTCTTTCCTCACACCTGACCCAGGATTTGGAAAAGCTGAAGGAAGTGGTCCCATAGAAACTGGGGGATTCTGTACTGAGATATTATCCAAACCAACAGATGAGCCAGCAGATCCATAAAAATGTGCATGAGTTTCAAGAGGGCCCAGCCTACAGAGACTTTCAGAGAGTAAGTATAGCTATTTCAGCATCTTGCAAATTTCTCGTGTCCAACCCTAAGTGATGGGAAGGGAATTTTGGAAAATTTAGATCTGTTTAGCCAAGCTGACGTATTATTGAACCGTTCTCTCTCTTTCTCTCTCTCTTTCTCTCTCTATATATGTATGTATGTATACATACATACACACATATACACATATATACATATATGCACACACATATACATACACACTCTGTATGTAAAAAATTCTATTGTTTATAAATTATATTAATTTTGTATATCCATATGCATATGTATTATTTAAATTTTAATAGGAATCAAGCTATTCCACATAGAGAACAAAAATACAAAAATAAAATCAAGAAGTAAAAACCATGAGCTATTTAATTTTAATAAGAAAAATAAGTATGAGCTCATGATATATCCTTTCTAGTGAAAAGGTCTTGAAATAAGGGCAACACTGTATCAATACACTTGGCATTCAGTCTGTGGTTCTAAATGCCATTTCTACCAAAAGGTTTCTTTTGGGTTTTGTTTGTTTGTTTTTTAAGAAGTGGCTGTTTGTAGGTTCAGCCCAGAAAAAGTAAACTCAGCTTCAAATATGTTATATCAGAAAGGAAGGAAGCTCTTAGAGACTTCTAGGTTTATGTCAAAGGAGAAGATTGAAACACACTGAGTTTATAAAAACTCTTTAGTACATCATTATACTAAGAGAAAGAGGGGGGAAGAAATATGCAACAACTCTTTGAATACCACTGGAGGAAAAAGGGACAAGTTGTTGGAAAACTAGGTCCAAAAATGGGCCTCCCTGGCGGCACAGGGGGTTAAGTCTCAGCACTATCAAGCTATCACCAGTCACTTAAGCATGAGTTCTATCCCCAGCCAGGGAGGTGACCCACATGATGCACAGGACTTTCCTGCCTTGCCTGCTGTTCCTCTCAGCAGTGTATTTCAGTAGATCTGCCTGTTCTGCTCCCCACTCTGTCTCTGGTGAATCTTCCCATCCATTACACTCCTATATATGCATAAATAAAATAAAATAAATCTTTTTTTAAAATGTTGCCTTAATATTATCAAATATACAGTCAGTATTTAAATTTCCTCAGTTACCTTACAAATTATCTTTTTACAATTGGTTTGGCCAAATCAGGATTCAAACTATGTCCAGACAACACAGCTGATTGCTAAGACTCAAAACTCTTTTAGTCTTTTTAAAAAAAGGTTTTATTTATTTATTTTTATATAGAAGAACTGGAGTGTATGCCAGAGGTATGGGGTGCAGTGAGAGGATTCAGCAGAGACAGAGTGGGACGCAGAACAGGCAGATCCACTGAAATACACTACCCGGGGGAGCACTGGACAAAACAGGAGGGGTCTGCTGTGCCATATGTGGGTCAGCTCCTGGGCTGGGGATCAAACTCAGGCTGTAGTGGTGACAGAGCTGCCACTTAATCCCTAGGCCGCTGGGGAAGCCCTCTTTTAGTCTTTAATAAGTTCTCTCCCCTCCATTTATTTGTTAGATGTTGAGACAATGTTCCTGTAGAATTTTTCACAATTTTGGTTCATCAAATCTTTATTGGGCATTTAATATGCTCCATATTTCCTATAAATTGATGAAAAGACAAAAAATTTTTTTTATAAATTAAATTTCTTTATTTACATATATTTGACATAATTTGTATTCCCCCGGGAGTTCCCACCACCATTCCACCCATGCACCATCACCTCAGTCTCTTGTGCTCTTTCTGCCCTCCTTCTCCTCCCCACCACCCCATGGTCCCTTTGGTTTATCTTTGTTTTTTTTTTTTTTTTTTTAAGATTTATTTATTTATGCATACAAGCACTGGGGTACAGGCCAGAGGTGTAGGGGGGTGAGAGGATTCACCACAGAGAGC
>JAGFMF010011598.1:512911-544767 GCA_019455555.1 Galemys pyrenaicus | reverse complement strand
CTGCCTCTTCCATTCTGTTTTCCCTATCTTCCTGTATTTCTTCCATTGACTTCCTTAACTCCTCTGTTTCCTTCTTCAAAGAGCTTATTTGTTCTACCATTTTGGCCATTGTGTTTTCTCTATTCATCTTATCTTCCTGCATGTCTTTCATCTTTTTCTTTAATATCTCATTCTCCTTCTTCAGATCTATAATGATTTTAAGCAAATCATTTATTTTTTCCATCATGATGTTTCTACTCTCTCTTTCAGATAGGCTGAGGAAATTTTCCAAGTCATTGTTGTTGGATTCTTTTGTTTGGTTTTCCTTTTGTGGTGTGGTTCTCCCCTTTGGGCTTGCTTGGTTAATTATTATTTTTCTTCTCCCTGATGTCTGTTTTCTGATTTGTTGTATTTGTTGAGACACTATGTTGCTTGTATTGGCAGGTATCTTTTTTTTTTTTTTTAAGTTCTCTTGTGGACTTCAAGAGTAACTTTATTTTATTTTATTTTTTTTATATTGTTAGTTTTTTTTTTTTAAGATTTATTTATTTATGCATACAAGCACTGGGGCACAGACCAGAGGCGTGGAGGGGGGTGAGAGGATTCACCACAGAGAGTGGGGAGAAGAACAGGCAGATCAACGGAAGTACACTGCTGAGGGGAGCAGTGGGCACAGCAGGAGAGGTCTGCCTCACCATGTGGGTCCCCTCCCTGGCCAGCAGCAGGGATCGAACTCGTGCTGCAGTGGCTGCGGTTTGCTGCATAGTGCGTTGCTTAACCCACTGCGCCACCAGGGAGGCCCGGCAGGTATCTTTATTATTGTTCCTTTTGGGGTATCAGGAACTGGTGGTCAACAAAGCAAAAACACACAAACACCACAAACAAAAACAAGACCAAAATAGGCAACCAACAGAGAGAAATAAGAGAAGAAAGAGAAAGAGGGAGATCAGGAGAGGAACTATTCTAGATAAGCAGAAAAGGAAAAAGAAAAGAAAAAGATAAAAATACAAATAAAAAAATTTAAAAATATTCCCCTCCAGTCACACTATGGGAGGTTAAGGGCAAGGCGTGATGTTGATTGTATTATAGAGGTCGATATGGGAGTTCTTTGGGTCCTTTGTTTTAGCTGGGTAGGTGATGTGGCTCCTGAGGACTCTTTTCTCCTGAGGATTTGGAGTACCACGAGGCCCTCTGCAGGGACTGGCTTTATGGGGTTCCCTTTAGTGCCTTTCCAAGGGGGGGAATGAATAAATGGGAGGAACTAGGAAAGGAAAACAACAACCACCAAAACCCAAACCAAACCCAAAATCACACAGACAAAAAGGAGAGAAGAGGGGGTTGGGTTAGGATCTCAGGGATCCCACACTATTTTGGGTAGGCATATTTTTGGAGGGGGAAGTAGTTATGTAGTGGCTGGCCCCCCTTGCTGCGACTGTCCTAGACTATGTTCCAGAGCTCATCTAGATGTCTCAGGTTTCAGGGGAGTTTCTTGTTATAGGAGTGTCAGATTTCCAGGTCTTTTCACAGCCCTAACCTGGGGTTTGGTCACCTGAAGTGTCCTAAGAGCTGCCCTTTGTTTGTGGCTACACCACAAGGTTTTACTTTCCTCTTCCAGAGTAGTGGCAGACTGTCTCAGCTACCACCCCTTGGAGGGTATGCGGGTGGAGTCACTGTTTTCTAAACAGCCATGATGTGGAAACATGAACCCCATCTGAGCATGCTCAGATACCAGTAGATGATCAGAAGATAACCAGCAAAGCCCACACCCCAATATCCAAACACCAAGAGCTCCTCTGTCTTCTTCCCGCCTTTTTTTACTTCTTAAAGGAACTTCCCAGTGGAGATGGAAGGAGTCAGTCTGTGAAGTAATTCACATTCTTTGCCTCCATTATTTATAGATAACAAACTCTTTCTCAGACAAAACTTGGGTTTGTCTTATTTAAGCAAGTCCAAGCCATGAACTATTAGAGTTTAGTGACAAATCTAATGAAATCAGATTTAGGGAAGAATTAATTTGAAGGAAATGATTCAATGCCATTGTTGACTATGCGTCTCTTTTTCCTTTCATTTGCTGATGTCTCCATATTGGTTTAAATGGAAGCTTTATTCTGCAGTTATAACAAGAATGTTGATGCATCACCCCTTGGAAATGATTTCCAAAGGTATCAACCAATTCTCTGTGCTTGGATTTTTTAAGCATTCCCACCCAGTAAATGAAAGAGCTTCAGCCAAGTTCTTCATTCTGCTCCCCTTCAGCATAGTAGTTACCATATTTAAGTTACCATATTGAATCCCAACACTGCTTCCCTTTACTTTCCAAGAAACTTGCCCATACATAAATGAACTGGCAACTTTGTTTCCAAATAACAAAATGGAACTTTTATTCACTACAGATGTCTAAGTTTATTATCAGATTGCCAAGAACACATTCCCAGCTACACTTCTAATTAAACCAAATATTGTAAATGAGAGAACAAAATGGTATTAAGGTCCAAATTTTATTGTCCAGTAGAGACACTTTTTTGTGATTGCCAAGTGAGGATAATGTACCCTTTTAATACACAGTCAACTTTCATGTTTTGCCAAGCAAGCATGAGGCTTATTTTAAAATTCTCAGTGTATTCTGTGCCAACCAAAAAGTTTTTATTCAGATCTGTCTGCAGAGCCTTAGCCTGTAGGTATGTTTTCACTTGTGTGTTTTTTTCTCATAAGTATTCATGAGAAATCTATTTATAACTTTTCTCAAACTAAAATTTCTCAATGGAATTCACATATTCAACACTTAAACACTTAAGTGTGGTCTAAACTGTTAGTGTTGACCAAGGGGTACCCAGGGACCCCAGTTTGTTAAGGGGTACATTTCTAAAAGGAGTCTTGTCATTCATATGCACAAAAGCAAAAGAAGCAGACTCATGGAGTGACAGATTTCTTAATAAGTCTGATGTGCAAAGAAGAAAAAATTTCAAATAAAAGTTTCCGAATATCCCCCCCCCCCAATTTTTCCTATCTTTCATGGACAAATGTCCAGCTAAATAGGAAGTAGGGCCACTGAGGTCCAAAAGCTTGCCACAAATTTAAGGTAGTCTCTGGCAAAGAACAAGAAATGGATTTGGCAGGTCCCATAGAGCCGGGACAGAAGGAGAGTCAAAATTCAAAAGGTACCATATAATCCAACTTGAGGTCAAGATCACAGCTGCCATTGCCTCTGCTAAGGACCAGGAGAAGCTTCCCCTAGCCACATGTCTCTTTTCTAAGTCTCTTTTCCAAGTGTCTTCATGTGTCTCTCCTCTATGTGTCTCCCCCACAGTATGAGTATACAAGGGTAAGCCAGAACAAGAGAGCAAGAAAATTTATGTGTTCAGTTATAAGCCAAGCATGGCCCTCAGCTCCTCCCACTGGTTCCAGCAACCCCCATTCAGGAAGTCATGTTCATGGCATTCTGGGAATTGCATTTCTAGGTGCTTGAGATCTCAATCGTTGGTGATGGATGGTGGTGGAGTGGAGATGGGGGTGGAGTGCATGAAAATATCAGGGAGTGGATTGTTCCACCAACAGCTTTGCTTTGTACTAGAAGCCAGCCTCACTGCCCAGATTTCCCTTAATAGAAATTCACTGGGTAAACACTTTCTTCTCATGAGTTCTTTTTTCCTCCCCCAGTGCCATTTTTCTTTTAATTCCTTTTTCTTATCCTGAAATTCCTGTCTTCCCTACTTTGTGGTAACATTACATCCCACTCTTTCACCCACACCCCAAACTTTCTCTGTTATTTTAGAAAATTTCCCAGATTTTTCCTTTAGTTATAAATCAAAAATATCCTCATTTCTGTCTACACCTGCTGCTGAATGGACAAGAGGTACAAACACAGGAATTCAAAATCAAGTGGGATGGGGAAGAAGGGGATTTGGCTGACTATTTCTAGAAGTAGTTTGTAGTTTGGACTTTTGTTTTCTTTGTGGTTGTCTCCAAGTATAAATCTTTTAAACTTTACATAGCTCTCACTCAGAGCTTTAATCTCTTTAACTCTGCCCTCTTTGGTCTTCAGATGGACTCTAATTTCCATCCCAACCCTTATAGCATGAGTGAGTTTACTATGCTAAGAGTATTAATTCCACTCTGATCTTGAATGAGATAGCAAAGTCTCTCCCATCAGTTTGGCATTGTCAGGAGCCTGATCAGAGTACTCTTCCCTAATAACTGAGTCACATATTTTCAATGCCGTCTATGTATTTTGACTGATAGACACTTTCATACTTCTTCCCATCTTATTTTTCTTCCCTCCTTTAACTACTATTTAAGGATGTGAAGTGAAGCTGTTTCCAAGTCCCATAAATGATTTTGAGTAGGCACCATACCCAATCCAAGAAGTGGGTAAAGGTCATTTTCATGGACAATTCAAAAGACTTCAGTTAAGATACTGGAGAAACTTCCTGGAAAAGTTTCAATATATTTTTGGCGATCCTGTTGAAGAATAAAATGCCATGCCCAGTACTTGACAAGGGCATGCATGACTCAGGCCACCATTAAACCAATACCTTCAGCATTCTTCTCCACAAACCAAATAGAACTACCCTAAGCACTCTTGGGTCATGCACTTACTTACCAACACATCTGAAACACCGTGTCTTTATGTATCTAATATCGGAGCACCTCAGGAACCTGACCACTTTCTGTGATTGTTTGAAAAGCAAATTCAACAGGAATGTCCTGCAACCAGTGCCTGATTCCTCAGAAGATGGCCCCAGGCAAGCTACTAAAGGCAGGACAGAGCAGCAGGGTGATTCAGCAGTTCCTCTCATTGGGTGGAGATCTTTTTATCCTGCTGTGAAAACCTACCCACCAAGGCAAATCACTAAGACAATCAATAGCATTGTGTGATGAAGGCCGCTGGTAGTCAATCATCACTTCTTCAGTATTAATAGAGGTTCAGTCAAGGATATAGTTACCCAGCTAGAGACTACATTTCCTAGATACCAGAGCGGTTAGGTGGGGCATGTGACTGTTACTAAGTGACTAACAGTGAGCAACTTCCACCTCATAGCTTGACAGGAAATTGCGTGTGCTGAACTTCTGCTTTCTTCTTCCTCAAGTTGGAAAACCAAAGTGTCTAGCTTTGAGCAGGTATTTTGCCAAGTCATAGTTTGAGCAGGACTGTGATCTAATTGTCAGGATCTTAGGAGATTTTGTGCCGTGAACCTCTATGAGATTCTGATGAAACCTGTGGATCCCTTTGCAGAAAAATGTTTTCTAAGTTCATAAAATATACCACAAAATACCCATAAATAGGGCTAAAGTTTAAAAGACTGATAATTCCTAATATTAATGAGAACATTTGGAACTCTTATTTATTACTTCCAAGTAAGAGTATAATCTCATCTATAACCACTCTGAAAAATAATTTGACAGTATCTGTTAAAAATAAAAGAAAACAAAATAGGCACAAAACAGAGTCTCTTATTTTAAGGCCCCATATCTCCAAACCAGGACTTAATACTTAACCTAACTTCAGTTTCAACTTGTCCCAGGAATGGAACCTTTAACAGGATAGTCTAGAATATCCTGACCAACACTAGAAATGTAATTTTCCCAGTAGGCCCCTGCTGTCTCTTATAGAAAAGTGACCAAGTTAAGCTAGCCTGAAACAATTCCCTTTCATTATCTTGCTTCCTTTCTGTCTATAAAAATATGTCATTTTGAACAGCTCTTCAATACTCCTTTTTGTTCCATATACGGGATGCCGCCCAATCCATGAATTATTAAATATAGCCTATTAGATCTTCAAATTTGCTCAGTTCGATTTGTTTTTTTTTTTTTGAAAGACTTTATTTATTTATGCATACAAGAACTGGGGTACAGGCCAGAGACGTGGGGGGTGAAAGAAATCACCAGAGACAGAGTGGGGAGCAGAACAGGCAGATTGACTGAAATACACTGCTGAGGGGAGAACCAGGTGAGGCAGGAGAGGTCTGCTGCACCATGTGGGTCAGCTCCCTGGCTGGGGATGGAACTCATGCTGCAGTGGCTGCAGAGGCTTCATAGTGCAGTGCTTAACCCCTCGAGACACCAGGGAGGTCCTCAGTCAGATTTCTTTATTTCACAGTACTAAAGCTAAACACATGCCTACTCATGATCCTTCACTCCAGCCACAGGTTATACCTGTGGGAAATATCTCTGAATTAAGGTTATACTCATGAGAAATGAGAGTATATGCACACCAGAGAAACATATAAGAATATCCATAGTAGCTTTACTTATAATAGTCAAAAACGGGACAACTCACATGTCCATCAACATGAGAATGTTATTTCTATTAATAAAATAGAATAGTATACAACAATAAGGAGAATAACTGAGCAATACACACAAAAACTCATGAATTTCATGAATGTTATGTTTTGTGAAAGAAGCCAACACAAAAGTGTATACATGATTTGATTTCATTTATACCAATGTTAAGAAGTTATATGCTACAGAAATCCATGTAATAGTTACCTTTGCAAGTGACACCTCACAAATGAATTGGAAAGAGCCACAGGAAATTTTCCAGTATAATGAAAAAGCTGTCCATTTTGATATCATTAAATGCATAATTTCACAAAGCCATACACTTTAAGATTTGTATGTTGTTCACCTTACTGTATGTACAGTATAACTCAGTGAAAACAGCAGAATACGCAAATAAAATTCTTAAAATGATAAAGTTATTTTGAAAAAATATTTTAAATGTTAAATTTGTGATGTAGTGATGTTTCTTTAGTGATGCTTCAAATAACAAGAAGTAGCAGCATGTCTAAGAATGACCATAATTTCAAAGTAATGATGAATATAAATGATATTTTATAACAATTGAAATTAGTATAAAAATCTGTCATTTGGATTAGTAATAAATTCCTAACTACATAGAACTAGTAGTTCTATGCTTTGTTGTCTATATTCTTATTTGAAGAAGATACTGAAAACAAAAAAGATGTTAGCTTTTTTCCCATCCAAATTTATGGAGCTTTTGCTCTCTATCCAGGTACCCTTTGAAGGTCCCTGGAACCTCCAGGTTAAGAAGCTGTGATGGAGATAATAGAGCAACAATATATAAGTACATAGGTTCTAGAATGACCAACACAGAGCAGAACCTGGCTCATTTATTCTCTGTCTGTAGGGAGATGAAATAAGCCCTAGTTTTTGCTGAGTGTCCTTATTTTAGTCCTCTTTGTTATAGCAGCTTAACATTTACCCTAACTAGTATAGACCACTATTAGGTGATTTCATAAACTTATGAAACTTTTCCACCAAATCCAAATGGGAGCCTATTTCTTAGACACTGGTTATTTGGGAATCAACTGCCTGAAGATGTTTACCTGGTGGGACCCTTAATGTTTTGTCACCTTCCCTGCATTTTCATGCTTCCTCCATCTCAGGCCTGAGGCGTGAATCAGATGGAAAAACATGTTAAAGAAGCTTATAATTTAATACCACTTCTGTATATCTAAAATAATTTCAAAATAAAAAGATCAAATATGTACAATTTTGAGAAATTATAACCCCACATACTATGTTCTGCTACCTCAATCAGGTAGCTTAAGAAATAGAATCCCACTCCTGGATGATATGCAGAGTCTGGGCACTATGTCTCTTTATTTTTAAAAATTAATTAATTAATTTATATATATTTGACATAAGTTGTAGTCCCCATGGAATTCCCACCACCATTTCACCAGTGCACCATCACCTCAGTCTCTTGTGCTCTTTCTGCCTTCATCCCAGTCTCTCTCTCCACCCTCACAAAGTGCCTTTGTTCGCCTTTGTCTTTTTGTTCTTCTTGTGTTGTTGTTTTTTATTGTTATTGTTCTTTTCCTTAAGCCTCTTTTTTTTTTTTTGTTCCTTTATATTCCTCCTAAAAGTGAAACCATCCAATAATTTTCTCTTGCCTTCTGGCTTATTTCACTTAGCATAATCCCCTCTAGCTCCATCCATGTTTCTACAAATAGTTTATCTCTTTTGATTGCCAAATAGTATTCCATGGTGTATATGCATCACATCTCATTCCAGTCATCTATTTTTGGGCATGTGGGTTGTTTCCAGGTCTTACCAATTATAAATAGTGCTGCAATAAACATAGGGGTACAGTTATTCTTTTGGATCGGTGATTTGGTGTCCTTTCAGTAGATCCCTAGGCATGGAGCTGTGGAGGTAGCTCTATTTTTAGTAGACTGAAAAACTTCCATACGGCTTTCCATAGTGGTTGGATTAACTTGCATTCCTACCAGCAGTATAGTAGAGTTCCTTTTACTCCACACCCTCAACAACATTTGTTGTTTGTTTTTTTGTTATGTGCCATTCTTACTGGTGTGAGGTGGTATCTCATTGTGGTTTTAATTTGCATTTCCCTGATTATGAGAGATGTTGAGCATTTTCTCATGTGCCTGTTGGCCATTTGCATGTCCTCTTTGGAGAAGTGTCTTTAAAGTTCTTCTGCCCATTTTTTGAATGGATTATTTACTTTGTTTTTTTCTTGAGTCATGTGAGTTCTTTGTATATCTTTGTGATCAATCCCCTATCAATTGTATGGAGTGCAAATAATTTTTCTCAGTCAGTGAGGTGTTTTTTTGTTTTGGTTAATGGTTCTTTTGTTGTACAGAAGCTTTTCAGTTTGATGTAGCCCCAGCTGTTTTTCTTCTCCTTCATTTTTATTGCTTTGGGGGATGCATCTTTACAGGTGTTACTGGGATGTACGTCTTAAAACATTTTACCTATGTTTTCTTCTATATCTTTTATGGTTTTGGGTCTTACATTCAGTACTTTTATCCATTTTGGTTTTTGTACATGGTGAGAGGTAGTGGTCTAGTTTCATCTTTTTGCATGTGGCAGTCCAGTTTTTCCAACACCATTTATTGACCAAGCTGTCTTTGTTCCATTGCATATTCTTTCCTCCTTTGTCAAAGATCAGGTGTCCATAAATGTGTGGTTTTACTTCTGTGCTTTCTATTCAGTAACATTGGTCCATGTGTCTGTCTTTGTTCCAGTACCAAGCTGTTTTAATTAATATTGCTTTGTAGTAAAGTTTGAAATTGGGAATTTGATACCTCCATTCCCCTTCTTTTTAGTCAGGAGAGCTTTGGCTAATTGAGGTGTTTTGTGTCTCCATATGAATTTCATCAATATTTGGTCTATTTCCTTGAAGAATGTCATTGAAATTTTTAGTGGGATAGCATTGAATCTGTAAATTGCTTTTGGTAGGATGGCCATTTTGATAATGTTGATTCCTCCTATCCATGAAGAGGGGATATCTTCCCATTCTTCATGTCTTCTTCTATACCTTTTAACGGTGTTTTATAGTTTTCTCTAAATAGATCTTTCGCTCCTCTTGTTAGGTTTATTCCCAAGTATTTGAATTTTTTGGACTCAACTATAAAAGGTATATTTTTCTTGATTTCTTGCTCTTCAGATTGGTTGTTTGTATATAGGACTATGTCTCTTTAGAACAGTCTCTTCAGCAATGGTGATTATCATTGACCCAACTAGGACTGCCACCTGAAAACTGTAGGTTAAAGCTCTAAATCCCATCATATATATATATACTATATAGTATATATATATGTGTGTGTGTGTGTGTGAAATAAAACTCATATTCAGTGTATCCCATCCCATGGTATCTTCCAAAATTTCTAATTGATTCGCAAAAAGGCAATTTTTTCTATGAAAAGGTTTAGAATTAAACATAGACATGCTTAAGAAAATCAAACCTATAGAGTTTAATAAACATATTTTTGTATCATGGAATTTGTAAGTTTGAATTTTACATAATTGCAAAGTTTCAACAATCAGGTTATTAAGGTCAGAGATGTAGCAAGATAATTCAAATTTAAAGTCTGTAATTTTACTTGATTTGTGATTGTTACCAAAACAATGAGAAGTGAACTCTGAGTCAGTGGGGGATGTCCATGGTGAGGGTGGAGCTTTAAACTACACCCCCTGACATCTTCCCAGAACCCCATCTCAGGTACCAAGCACAATTCCCAGCATGCCGTGAACCAGTCTTCCTGAAGAGTTTCTGGGAACTAGGGACAGAGTTGCATAGACATGTTGGATTAAAAAGACTAAGCATGTAGTTTCCCACTTTCCTTTTCTGGTTTTGTCAGACAAGAAGACCTGGCTCTCTTGAGAGACTATGTTAGCTGCCATCTTGACCCAGTTTGCATAGTACATTATGAACTTTGGCTCTCTCTGACTTTCACAGCCTTTTGGGCCCTGCACAAACTCTTACTTGTGTTTCTTGCTGTAGCTGCCTTCGTTATTCTTTCTCCTCAAGGCTTCTGCTTTTGGGCCTTGGCACTCTGCTTTGAGTCCTCCTGCTTGGCTGAAAAGTTGCCCATGAGAAGAAGGTTAATTTTGGAGTTTGTATCTTGAAGTCCTTCTCTCCCACATCTTGTTCTCCCTCTCTTTATTCCCTTTGAATCTCTTACCAAGAAAAAAATCCTTGAGCACAACAGAGTTTCATTATTTTGTTTAATATACCTGGATGGGTCTGACCCTTTAGAACAGGCAGTGTGGGTTTTCTCTCTTAACAGTTTGGGTCCCTGGACACCCATTGGTTTTGCCTGTATTCATTTTTCAGTTGAAAACTCACTGAAGGGACCTCCCTGGTGGTGCAAGGGGTTAAGCACCGCACTATGAAGCATCTGCAGCCACTGCAGCATGAGTTGGAGCCCCAGGCAGGGAGGTGACCCACATGGCACAGCAGGCCCTTCCTGTCTCGCCTATTGCTCCCCTCAGCAGTGTAGTTCAATCAGTCTACCTGTTCTGTTCCCCACTCTGTCTCTGGTGACTTCTCTCACCGCCCCACCCAACACCTCTGGCCTGCAGCCCAATTCTTTTATGCATAAATAAATAAATCTTTTTTAAAAAAAGGGGGGGAGTGCTGATCAAGACTGAATTAAAAAAAATCACTGAAGCTTTTATACTGTTTATACTAAAAATATATATGTTTAACATTTAAAGTGTTCTTAGCTATTTAGTAACTTGAGAATACTTTGTTTCAGAGCCTCCCTGGTGGCGCAGTTAAGCAGCCCACTATTAAGCAAACTACAGCCACTGAAGCACAAGTTCAATCCCTGCCACCAGCCAGGGAGGGGACCCACATGGCACCGCAGACCGTTCCTGTCTCTCCCGCTGCTCTCCTCAGCAGTGTGTTTCAGTCAGTCTGCCTGTTCTGTTCCCAACTCTGTCTCTGGTGAATCCTCTCATCTCCCTGGACTCTGGCCTGTACCCCAGCTCTTGTATGCATAAATAAATAAAATCTTTTTAAAAAAAAATACTTTGTTTCATTAAAGTTTGTGGCATATTGAAAAAATCAAGTATATTCATAAATTTAAAAAAATCAAGTATAGTCTAATTATCCAAATAATTTGAAATAACTAAGGGCATTCAAGTTGAAAAAGCATTTCTAAAGGATGTATCAAATGTGTCAAATTAATAAATAGATTAAGATATGTGGATTTAACACAATGCTTAAGAAAATAAGTAGATTTTCACATGTTTTAATCACATTTTTTAAAGATTTATTTGTATTCATATATGCATATAAGAACTGGGGTGTAGGCCAGAGTGCAGGGGTGAGAGGATTCACCAGAGACAGAGTGGGAAGTGAAACAGACCCATTTACTGAAGTACACTGCTGAGGGGAGCAGTGGGAAAGACAGAAGAGATCTGCTGTGCCATGTGGGTTGCTTCCTGGCCAGGGATTGAACTCAGGTAGCAGTGGCTGGTGATAGCTTGATAGCACTGAGACTGTAAGCCCTGCACCACCAGGGAAGACTACCCACATATTAATTTTTAACATCAAATTGTAAGAAAAAGTTCCAAGCCAGTGAGAGGTGCTGACAGTCAACTTGGTAATAAAAGGTGATAAAAGTTTCAAATTCCACCCCCTGAGCAAGGGCTGATGGGAAACAAAAGTAGAACTGAATTTTTGGACAGTTAAACTGCTAAGACTCTTGACCAGACAAACTGCTCTGGTAGATAAAACATTAAACTTTGGGACAGTCAAGCTGCTGGGTTTCTGGCAGTTTCAGTGTTGGTGCGGAGAGATGTCTGTGGAGAAGCCACCAACCAGCTGGCCACATCCAGCTGGGACTTGGAGCTCCCGACTCTGCTCAGAGGATTCTATCTGAGGTAGGACAATGGTATCTGGTCACATGCCAGCCCATAAATATTCTCTCACTTTCTTATTCCCTGTGTAAATAACCTTACTGTTGTTTCACACTGTGTTCTGCTTTGGGGTCATGCCCTGCAGTTGTAAGCTCAAGGTTGAGAACCCACCAACTGAGTCATCTTTCCTGGCAACCTCCCCAGCCCCACCCCCAGCACCACCCCTTTTGCTCAGTTTCAATTAGGCCATTGGAAGATCAGGAAAAACTCTCATTTAACCAAGACTAAACCAGGACATCCTTTCTGATAACTCACTACCTAGAAACTCCTATTTGTGAACCCTCACATGGGACTGGTTCTTGAAGGCGTGTAAGTATTTCAAAATACAGACTGCTTGACCTCCACTACAAACTGAACCAGAAACCAATGTGTGAGGTCTGGAAGGCACAAAAGAACAGACTTCTAGTGGGCTGAAGTTTGCTTAATATTAATTTCACTCATCTCCATGCTTTTGACGGAACTTAAAATGCTTTACATACAATATCCAATTCAGGTTAATATCAGAATAACCAATAATCATAACTCCAGGCATAGCAGATTTACAAATGTCTCCATGGTAACTTACAAATATCTCTCTGGTTTCCATGGTGAGATTTATAAAGACCCTCAAATTGACTTAATTCTAAACAATTTTGTTCACATAAAGAGCTGAGTTTTAAAAAAAACCCTCTCTAATACTATTTTAGGAATACTCTAAAGGAAAGACAAAAAAAGGATACAAAAAGAAAAATAGTAGTAATAAATCAATTCCTCTTCTGAAAGCTCATTTTATGTGGCCATGAATTAGAATAGCAAGGTCAAATGATGTAAAACTGAATTAAATAGCTAATGTAATTTTTAAATCTGGCACCCATTTGTCAAAATTCATTTTCGCATTATTTAATACATAAGTCAACTCATTGTTCAAGTAGATATACATCACTTTCATGTATTAAAAGCATATATATCTTCTCATTATTCTTTATACAGGAAACAATTCTCTTTATACACATAGCTTACTCAGATGTTTGATCATGGGAAAACCAACTGATAAAATGCTACTGAATCAAACTGACAGTCCTTAATAGGGAAAACATCTTATAATTAAATTAATGATTCAAAAAGAAAAATTATAATAGTAATTGTACCTTCAAAAATGTCATGGAACAAGTGTACCATTTTTCTTTCTTGTTAAGATTTGACTAAAATTACTGGGAAAAAAAAAAAAGAGCCACCCTCGACATCCCCATCCCAACACCCAACACAGCAATAAACATATAATTTTTTATATGTTTATATGCTTGCTTGAGAGTCAGATGACTCTACTTGTTAAAAAGATGAAAAGGAACAGATTATAAGTGGTCCATTCAGTTGTAACGATAGCTTCCATGGGATGATTAAATAACCCTGAGCACCAGACAAACCCATATATTTTTTAAGATTTTATTTTATTTATTATGTATACAAGAACTGGTATGTAGGCCAGAGATGAAGGGAATGAGAAGATTCACCAGAAAAAGAGTGGGGAGCAGAACGGGCAGATGAACTGAAATACACTGCTGAAGGGAGCAGTGGGTGAGACAGGAGAGGTCTGCTGAGCCATGTGGGTCACCTCCCTGGCCAGGAATCATCGAACTCAGGCTAGGCACTTAACCCTTAGGCAACCAAAGAGGCCCCCAAACCCAAATTTTACTTTAAAAATCTGACCAAACAGTTAAGTCTCAGCACCGTGAAGCTGTCGACAACCGCTGCAGCATGAGTTCGATCCCTACCAGGTAGCTAACCCACATGGCTCAGCAGACCTCTCCTGCCTCACCGGCTGCTCCCCTCAGCAGTGTATTTAAATGGATCTGCCTGTTCTGCTCCCCACTCTGTCTCTGGTGAATCTGTTTACGCCCTGCACCTCTTGCCTACACCCCAGTTCTTGTATGCATAAATAAATAAATCTTTTTCAAAAATCTGACCAATGTTCACTTCCTTCAAACCAACATATAGATCTTTTTTTTCCCCTTCAGATATTTGTCCAAGTATGTGTCTTTTTTTCTGGATTTGGCCTCTGGATGACGTACTGCAATCTCAAGCATTCCTAACTAATACTTCCTGAGGCTGTGCTCACGTCAGTGGATTGTCTGAAGAACTTGGTTGTGTAGGAAAGTTTGATACTACTGAAAACTCTACTGGGCAGTGGATGCCATCAAGTCAGTGCCCACAGGATTCTTCTTTTTTTTTTTTTTCTTGTTCTCCCTAGTTCTTAATGCACTGTGTTTCAGAGCAGACACTTATTAAATATTTGTTGGCTGAGAATGAAGGAATGAAAGAATGATTGTAGACAGCATGAGTAAGGGCATAGGGAGAAGTACTCACATAGTCTGTGTAATTGTCTCACCAGGCTGGCAGGTTGGGACAGCCAGGATTGGCATGTTGGTGAGTTCCCTCTCATCTCAGGATCTGGGGGACAGGGTGGAGAGGAATATATTCTTTTGGCCCCATTACTACAGGTAGCCGGTACCACCTCCCTCAGTTTGACCAGAGCATGTGAAAGCAGCCTGTTCTGAAGGAAGAAGTAACCTTATCTTCACTGTGTAACTTCTCTTCGTTTTATTTTACCAATCTTATTTCACTTACATTTTTGGAACAAAGAAGTTTCATTCTTCTATTGTCATGGGACAGTAGTTTTGTGACACTTAAGTGACATTGACCTTCTTACCAAGTGCCAATATTTTACTGAAGGATTGTAGGCTTTACCAGTGCTGATTTGGAAAGAGAAGTGGGTAGGTCCTGGAGCTACCTTCTATTCTCAGGCTGCATTGTCTTTTTCTACAAAATAAGTAGAAAATAACAGATGAGTTCTAGGCTTCGTCTAGATTCAGAAGGATCTTCTCTGCCTGTCATGGTGCCTGCTGTGTTCAACACTGAGGTAATGCCCCTGGGACTTGTGCCCTTATGTGGCACAACTGGTGTCCTGGAACTGAAAGAAGACAAGTTCAGGGTTATTCTGAGCCAACAGCAATAAATAAGTACATGTCACCTATTTTGTTACCCAAAATGAAGCATCAAAACAATCAGAAATTCACTTGAAACCGCCAGTTGCCCTTCCTAGAAATCTGGAAACTATGGAAAAATTGACCAGTATCTTAGTCACCTGTATGGTTTCTATTAAACATCTGCTTCATTCTTAGGGTGATTTTTGCCTAAATCTTCTTAAAGTAATATTTAACCACTAAGATGTTGAGTGGTGAGTAGAATAATACCCACACCCCACTCCACCAAAGATGTGCACATCCAAATCCCTGGACTCTGTGTGTATTCTATTTTACATGGGAAAGAGAAATTGAGGTTACAGATGTAATCAAGATGGCTAATCAGCTGTCCTTAAAGTAACACCTATATTATCCAGGGGAGCCCAGTGTAATCCCAAGAATCTTTTAAAGTGGAAGAGGGAGACAGAATGACAGAGAGTCAGAGAGATACTTAAAGATGCTTCTCAATTTGAAGGTGGAGGAAGGAACCAGGAGCCAAAATGCAGGTGGACTCTAAAAGCTAGAAAAGGTTAGGGAGGGGATTCTGCCCTAGAGCTTCCAGATGAACACAGCCTACTGACAGTTACCAGAACCCAGCTGCCTCAGCAGGGGGAAGCGGCAGTATCAGTGGTATTCTTTCACCCTGCTGCTCCATCACAAGTCTGTTGTGGCAGTTGCTCCTCAGAGCCCTTTCATGTAGCAGTATACTTCCTGGGTCATGGAATGGACCCATTAGTTTCAAGCTATGGGCTGATTGGTGCTAAATGGCCTAATCACTCATAGGATTGAAAAATGGTTCAATCAGACTTGTGGATGGGACACCCTGAAAGAGGATATAAGCCAGGATCAGAGGGAGCTGAAGGGAGAGACAGTTCCAGCCCCCAAAAGGAGAGGCTACTCCAACCTCAGAAGAAAGAAGGGGAAGACTCCATTCTTGGAAGAAAGAAAAACAGAAGCATCCACCAGCCGACCCCCAAGGAGAGAAGAAAAGCTGAAGACCTCTGTCAAAGACTGGGCTTCTTGTCTCTCTTTGACATTGCCAAAAGCCCGGGGCATGGTATCTGAAAGAACTATTTGTTATTGGTATAGCTGTTAACATTTGGTGTCTCTGACACCACCTCTGTGGGATTAGTAGTGACCATCACTACTGGCCAGTGCTGTTCAGCACTCCTGGTGACCAGTGGCAACCATCACTGACACTATCTTGGTGAGGTAGCTGCCATTTGTGGCTACAGTAAGCTTTTTGTTTTCTCTGTCTGTAAAATAAGCCCCATGGCTGTTCCTGGAGCCTGAGGTCTCTTGGAATTGCGCATGCAGGAGTGAGAGCCCACAGACAGTGACCTGTATCAGGCACTATCCTTTGTTTAGCTTCAGCCTATAGGCCCCTATTGTGTGGGTATTGTATTGCTATAGCCCTTGGTTTTGGTTTTTGGCCTTTTGGGACTTTTTGGAGGTTCTCTTGTCTCAGAGCCCCGGCAGGTAGATGGCCAGTCCATCCTACCATCAGGTGCAACCTGTTTGTTCCTGTTTCAGCACCTTGATTTTAACTCAGCAAGACCTGTTCCAGATTTATGGCCTCCAGAATGGTAGAAAAAAATGTATGTTGTTTTAAGTCATTAATTTTGTGGTAATTTATACTAGCAGCAATAGAAAGCTAGTAGTTGGCATTATCCTTCAGAATTTTACTACAATAATTTCACTAAGAAGACTGAAAAATGATACAGTAAACAAATGGTAAGTTTAAAATTCCAGAACAAAACTACTAGGAAGTGAAAAGCATATTATTCTTTTGAGTTGAAAAAATATAATTGTTCCATTTTTCATTGTCACTATGATTTGTGAGCACCAATTGATCACAGAAACTGGGTGATGTGCCCAAACTGAGAAAAAGGGTGGGGGAAAGTAAGCACAAGGCATGGAACTGACTGAACCTGAAAACTGCTCAAACACCACTGCAGTGCCAGGAAGGCACGAAGCAGGTTTTCCATGATTCCAGCAGACGGGGTAAAGGAGGACGAGTCCTGGAGCCCTCAGTGGCTTTTTCGGTTTTTATTGCATCATTATCTCAGAGGCGACCAGGTACACGGCAGGCAGGGGGTCTGGGGGGCCAGGAGGCTGGCAGGCCTCCTAGCCCCCCTGCACATCTTCACTCTCTCAGCTGCTTCTGCTTCTTGCTTCTCTCTTGTTCTCTGCTGCTCTGCTGACCTTGCTCTGGCGTCCTGTTCCACTGGCGTCCTCATGACGCCGCCCTTATACACCCGTGTCTAGGTGCACCCACTTGCACATGCCCACCCAGGCACGCACGCAGCACCGCAGGTGTCCATCATTACACCAATGGCGGGAGGGCAGAAAAGCCTGATAACTTTTCTCTGACCCTACAACCACATTCCAAATTTCAAAGAGAAGTCAGAAGGTTGGAGCTCTGAGCAAGGCATCTGGACAAGGGGGTGTTGAAGACCAGGAGCCGGATCACACAGGCGCCTAAAGCTCAGGGGAAGGCTGGAAACAGGCGGAAGAAGATGACAGCAAATACTGACATCCACCCCCACAGGGAAGTTTTTAAAGTAAGAGACTCTTGATTTATAACAAAGTATGCCTAAACCTATGCAATGTTATAAACCAATGCTACCTCAATAAGAAAAAAAAAGGTTAAAACAAAAGATTTTTTAAAGTAGCCCAGATGCCTTATGGTCAAACATTATTCTGGGGCCTCCTGGTGGCCTAGGGGTTAAGTCTCAGGGCTGTCAGCCCCATGACCTTAGATCAATCTTGGCCAGGGAGTCAAACCATATATGGCATGGCAGACCTCTCCTATCTTGCCCGTTGCTCCTCTCAGCAGTGTATTTCAGTAGATCCTCCTGTTGGCTCCCCACTCTGACTCTAGTGAGTCCTCTCACCCTTCACCTGCCCCACACCTCTGGCATACACCTCAGTTCTATGCAAAAAAAAAGAACAACCAAGTTATTCTGGGCATGGAGGTGGGATGGCATGGGATAGGCTGCAGAGATGCTGTTCAGGTTAGCTTTCCTGCAGGGGTTTTGGGGCCACAGCAAAGGACCTTGCTCAACTATAAAATCGGTGATTATGTTTAGCTAGTGTAGCGGCAGGAAGGGAGCACAGGAGGCAGGTTCGGGATGGTTCTGGGCAGATGGGTCAGAGGAGAGTCTTGGAGCCCTCGGTGGCTTTTCATGCTTTATTTAGTAGAGGTGGCCAGGTACATGGGGGGCCGGGGGGCTGGGAGGCTGGCAGACCTCCCAACCCCCAGCGCATCTCACCCTCTCAGCTGCTTTCTTCTCTCTGCTGCTGCTGCTGCTGCTGCTCCTTTGTCCTGTCAGTTCTGTCTGTCAGTCCTCACAGTTCTGGCATCCTCATGACGCCACCCATTTAAGCCCGTGCCCAACAAGGTGCGCCTACTTGCACATGCCCACCCTGGAATGCTCACAGCACCACAGGTGTCCATCATCAGTGGTGGGAGGGTGGAAAGACCTGATCAACCTTTACCCTACAGCTAGTCACTTCAAAAACCTTTTACACATGAAAAATGTCACAGACCAAAGAATAGATGGTTAATTTTATCTGCACCCTGTGTCTGAGTCCCAAACATCATATCACTTCATCTGTAAACATTTCAGTATTTGTCTCTAAGAGGTGAGTTTTTATAAAAATACTCATGCTCAATTTTTTCAGCATTGCCCAAACTACTGCTCCAGGCCCTGCTCTCCCAGCAGCCTGACTTACTTTCTTCATTTGGAAATGCTGTGATTGGCTAGCAGCTGGACAATCTGTGAACCATCTCTAACAACCAAGCTTATAGCAATGCTAAATCCCGGGTGCAGTGGATTTTAGAAATCACAAATGACTTCCACATACTTACCCAGTGTCTCCAGAATGCTTCACCCTCCCACCAATATCCACAACATTTTCTCAGTAACTTCTTCACTATGGGTGTATAGACAAATGGGCAAGGGTTATAGGCAAGAAAACAGGTTTTTGCAAAGTTATTTGAAACAGGTAGCATTACAATTTTCTGATGGCTAATCCTTTCACATTGTTCAATGTTTGAGGTGAGGCAGGCATTTTATATATGTTATTTCATTGAAATGGTCTTCTGAAGTTAGCACTACTATAAGTGATAGTGCCAGTTTCCCCCTTTTACAGCTGAGAAAACACAGGCTCTAACAGGTGGAGTCATTTGTCTAGGATTAACTATGGAACATTCTGGAATATCCCTCCAGGGCTCTCTGGCTGCTATGCCTGTACTATGATCAGCTTAGTTTGTCTACTCCATCCCATCCCAGACTTCCTTCCCTCATGCTCATCCTCTCCTTCTAGTCCAGCTCCTGGAACTCTAGTCTTTTTCCCCGCTAATATAAAACATTTGGGAAGTTTTCACTTCATTTTAGTGTAGGACAAATCGATTCTGAGCATTCCAAATCAGAGGTGGATTTTCCAGAAAGTTGATAAAGCTTAAACTTCAGGATTGCTCACTTGCTGAGGCCCTTGTAAGGCTCTGGGAGGGGCCAATCAATATGTTCACACAGATACAAGTCTGCAGGGGAAATGGAAATTGTCAGTTTTTTCTGCCTTCCCACTATTAGCACCAGTGATAGAAACCTGCGGTCCTGCACCGTGCGTGATGGTGGCACCTGGATTAGGGTGTGGGCATGCACAAGTGGGCACAGCTGGGCTGAGAGACTGGGCATGTAAAGGCAACGTCATCGGGCTGCTAGCAGAAGCAGAGGCAGGAGAGAACGCCCGACAGCCTAGAGTGAGTGAAGATTCGTGGGGGCTTAGGAGGCCTGCAGCCCTCCTGGCCTCCTGGCCCCTCTGCCCACCATGTACCTGGTTGCCCCACTGCTGGTTGTGCAGAAAGATCAATAAAACCCTGGGAAGGCCACCAAGGGCTCCAGGACTCCTCCTTTACACGTCTGCCCAGATCATGGAGAACCTGCCCTGTGTCTTCCTGGCACTACACGTCTTTGTAAAATTGGCAAAAGTGTTTTTTCAGTTCTTTAATAGAGTCCCCTAAACTATGTTAGCACCATGTCCCACAACCTGATTGTCCTGTGCGTATCACCCTTTCACAGAGGCCCTCACCATCCTTCTGTGTTGACTTGAGATTTGAGTGACCAGCAGAGAGAGAAGCTGAGGATGGGGGCCCTGATTCTGTGGTGGACAGCAGGAATTTGTGTTCATGCTTCAAAAGCCTGAACACAGGGGCCTCCCTGGTGGCGCAGGGATTAAAGTCTCATTGCTACCAAGCTATTGCCAGCTGCTATGACAGGATTTTGATCCTGGCCAGGGGCTAACCCACATGGCGCAGCGAACCTCTCCTGTCTCCCCCACTGCTCCCCTCAGCAGTGTATTTCAGCAGATCTGCGGGTTCTGCTTCCCACTCTGTCTCTGGTGAATCCTCCCACCCCTCACACTCCTGGCCTGCACTCTAGCTCTTGCATTAATAAATAAAATAAATCTTAAAAAAAATCCAGAAAACAAAGTTGAACACACCCTGAATTTTCTGATAGGAACACTGAGGTGTTATCTATGTGTAATTGAAAGAATTTATTTATAATAGTCTTCAATTACATCATATGTTAAGTGAGCTTTTGTGGACAGACCAGAGAAACCAAAGACCAGCTCGGTCATTGGTTCTGTGCAAAATATGCTCCAGATACTAATTGTCAACTTCAAAGGAAATTGTCTATGTTCCGTTGAAAGAAGGGGTTTTAATCAACTCCACATGTACAGATACTGCCTCTCCTACCAGACCCAGTCTAAATATTTGCCTTATGAGCCTTCTTGGGTTGGATCCAAGCTGAGTTATCCTTCTATGTTCTGAAACTCCAAAAGATTGATCTCTACCTCTCTGTTTCACTTCCACGTTCTACCCTGAATTATATAGCTAACAATGTGCACGTCTTTAGTTTGTCTACTTTACTACAAATCCAAGGGGGAAGACCATTTTTTCACTCTTCTTGAAATCCCCTGAACAGGGACCTCCCTGGTGGCACAGTGGGTTAAGCAACGCCCTATGAAGCCACCACAGCCACTGCAGCACAAGTTCAATCCCTGCCACCAGCTGGAAAGGGGACCCACATGGTGTAGCAGATGCCTCCTGCCTCGCCCACTGCTCCCCTCAGCAGTGTATTTCAGTCAATCTGCCTGTTCTGTTCCCCACTCTGTCTCTGGTGGATCCTCTCACACACACCCCCACCACACACACACCTCTGGCCTGTTCCCCAGTACTTGTCTGCATAAATAAATAAATCTTTAAAAAAAAAAAAGAAATCCCCTGAACATCTAAACACATGAGTTCATCAATAGTGATTGGTTGCAAGAATGAATGAATTATTGAGCAAATGAAATTTGCTACGGGTCCACTTCTCAACTTTTAAAACGTATGTTTACTTCTTTTCTAACAATTAATTATATTACATATTCCCTATGATAAGATGTTTTGTGACCTTTTGTTCCCTAAGAAAAAGTTAAGTTTCTTTGAGAAGGAGTCACATTTTGTATGCTCCCTAGTAAAGATCACTGGGATTGGTATAGAACAGGAATTTGATAAATATTGGTTGACTGAATTAATCTTCAGGCAGAGGTACTTTGGAGTATATGGGATCATGTAATTATTAAATATAAATAGGCCTTGGTGTAGCAGTCATTCATTTACTCTGGGGGGAAGGGGGGAAATGAGCCATGAGAGATTTAATCTTGATATCCATAATTGGCAGCCCCCATTCATTTAAATACTTTTATTATTCTAGAGCACCATTGCTTTGAGATCTCTTAAACTGCTGAGAGTGTGAATGACTCCTTTCATTTGCAAATGTTATGAAATCAAAAGTGAAAATTAAATAAAATCCAATTTTATTTAAAAAAATTTTTAAAAAATGATCTATGTCATTATCTCATAAATATTATGTGCTAACCAGTTTTGCCAATGGAGTTATAACAATATCATTCTTAGACTGAATTTTTTTTAATAGGGAGTTAGTTAGTACTTTTCTTGCAGGGAATGGATGCCCTGAATCTTTATTCCCGTGTACACAATGGAAAGCTGGTAGGTTATATTTCCTTGTTGGCCTTATGAATAATAATCTTAACTTAGAGAGTCTGCCTGAGGCTCCTCTTAATACAGCTTGAACAAGGACAGGTGTGGTTCAGGGATAGTTACAATACAGACATAAGGCACCACAGGGCTGTGACCACAGACTGAATCACTTGCCTTAAATCATTACCAGAGTATTCTTTCATTTTAAAGTGATCTGATGGTGATGGGGAATACACGGGGATTACAAATGATGGCAAGTATATGTAAATTTTTTTTAAATTTTATATTAATAAAAATATATAAAAAATAAAAAAATATATAAAGTGATCTGAAATGAAATGGTACTTGTTAAAGAGAGAAATCCATACATGTTTCAGAACAAGCGAAGAGCTAGATCAACAACTACCCAGTTCAGATTGTATTGTTACAGGGCAGGGAGAGGAGCACCCAGAACCCCTAAGTCTGCCCTCTCTGAATGGGTTTTGCCATTTGCTGCATTAAGACAAACATACAAAACTTTTAATGGAAAGGAACTTTAATACAATAAAGAAAGAACAAAGAATATAGTTATTAAGTTAAGCATCTAAAGTTACCCATCTCCTTGAGGGTAAAAGTTAGCCAAATAGGATTGGCCCAAAGCAAGGCCCAAACACCTGGCACACATCTAAAGGACCTTTCAGTAGAGACCCATAGAAAAGGGTCAGAAAGAGTCAGACAAATCTGGGAGGAAAAGAGCAAAATCAAAATCAAGATGACAGCTGCCATTGCTAACCTCCCCACGGGTCTCTCACCCACATCTGTTTCAACCAGTCCAAGACCAAAAAGCAAGCACAGTTTTTTTACATGTCCCTTTGCTCCACGTGCCTCCTCCAGGTTTCTTTGCTGTTCTCCATCTTCCTTTCTTTCTCTTCTCTGCAAAAATTTTTTTTTTCCTCCTCAGCTCCACCCACTTAGGGCAAAACCAAAATTTTTAAAACTTCCCCTTTTCCTAAAACCACCCTGTTACAGTATTATATAGGAATCTCAGGGTTCCAAATTAGTGATTCATGAGAGGGTCTCTGGATTCAGGCCAGCAGTAGAAACCCAGAATCAGTGGCCCAGAGAGTGAAGCCTGCAGTTTGTCATGTCAAGCGTAGGAGGCATTTGGGCCAATTTCACCATTTTATCAGCTCAGTTTATAGATGAGGCAAGTCAGAAAACATGAGTGGATAGCTCAAGATATTGTTTGAATGCTGGAAACGCTAGAGAGGGGAAAAGGGAAATGGGGACGAAGGAAGGATGAGGGATGAAGGAAGGAGAGCTCCACCCAAACTCTCCATTCAAGGCCTTTCTGTTTCCCTTTCCTCATGACGCACCCAGTGATTAAAGCTGTTAAATGTTTTACTCGGACAGATTTGGGTGAGAATCTTCCTTTTCACACTTGGTAACTCTGAAATGTTGAGCAAGATCTATAACGTCTCTAATATTTCAGTGTCTCATCAATATTCTATCATTGGAGATAGTGCTTCCTCACAGGGTTATTGTGAGCATGAAAGGTCATGTGCATGGAGTATGAGTTACAATGGACACACTACGAATGATATTCATATCCCTCCATATTCATTTTTCAAAATGGGATTGTTCATTCTACAACATCTAACATACATACATACATATATATATGCACACAAATATATTGATTTTTTTTTTTATCAAGTCCTTAGCCTGAAAGGACCTTTGGTTTTGAGAGATCAAGAGATGATGGACAACCCCAGAATCACATCTTCCTTTGCATTTGTTCAAGCTGCTTTCTGTAAGTGTGAAAGGGGATTGAAAATGGCTGCAATGAGCCCACCTTCGTTTCCAACCATGCCTGCAACTTCTCTAGTCCACTTACTGTACATTGCCAGTTCTGGGTCTGTTCTTAATTTTTACTTCCAGATAAGAGTTGGGAGAGCAACATGCTTTTCATTCATATTATTTGCCTATATTGCACAGGACAGCAATGGATAGCACAGCCTGATAGCCTTTAGTATGGCATCTAACAGGAATTTCCTGGAGCACACTCACTTAGTGCCAAGCATTTATGTTCTGTTGGCAAGAAATGAGTAAATAAGACACAAAAGAAATACAGAAACTTAATTATCCTTGGTGTCCAAATTTGTTCAGTGGACTTTTGCAGGCTGTAGTTATTGACGCACTGGGAGCAAGAAAAAACGAATACAATTTCTCAAGACCCGTATCAGCCAGGGTTTAAAAGAGACTAAGCTGCATTAGCAAGTGCAATAGGTGGAAGAAAAAATTTTAACAAAGGGAATAAATTAGGAAGGAATTGTGAATGCCAAATAGTATCATTCACTTTAAAGGGACAGTGTCACTATTCTTTTACAGTTGACATAAATGGTTTGTTTTTAGTGTCCCAAGTTACAGCACATTGGTGCCAGTCTCTATTATCTGCAACAGAACTAGGTTTTATTTTACAGAAATTGAGACAGGGTATCTTGCTGAATTTCTTTTTCTGTTACTTAAGAGAAACTCGTATTAGGAACTTCATTTTGGACCATTTGAAAACATGGACATTACAAAATTATCTAGGTAACTACCAGCAAGTACAGTTCTGATATTGTTGGGCCTGAATTCTGGAAGCAGAAGTTGGGGGCTTGTCAATGAGAAACAATGGTTATTTGTGAAAGAAAGGCCACTGATAGCGCAGTTTCTTTATAATAGAAGGCAAAAACATGTTGACTGATAAGGTTTCAAACTTTTATTTAGTGAAATTTTTTTCAGGAAATAGTGTCATTGTTAAGAGCTCATTCATCAGAACTGAGCCATACCAAAATTTTAGTAAAAATAGAAGAGAACTGCAATGGCAAGAACTTGTGGCTTTGTGTAAGTATGAGTATACAAGAAGTTTATTATTCTAATCCAACATGGCTTTAAACTTTTTTTAAAAAGATTTATTTATTTATGCATACAAGCACTGGGTACAGGTCAGAGGTGCAGGGAGTGTGTGGGAGGAGCCACCAAAGACAGAATGGGGAGCAGAACAGGCAGATAGTCTGAAATTCACTGCTGAGGGTAGCAGTGGGCTAGGCAGGAGAGGTCTGCTGTGCCATGCGTGTCCCCTCCCGGACTAGGGGCTAAGATCCAACTCATGCTGAGGTGACTGCGGTTTGCTTCATAGTGTGTTGCTTAACCCATTGCACCATTAGGGAGTCCCTGTTTTAAACTTTTAAGGAACTTCGGTTGATTTACAATGGATACATGTTCCTGGGAGTGATTTATTAAACTTCTAGAATGTAACAATTATCAGTTTAGAAGAGAAAATAATTATATTTCAGCTGAGCAAATAATGCCTGTTATATTAACTGCAGGCTATATTATCTTGACAAAAACATAAGTGATCTAAGCATTATAGCAGTGCTGTATTTTGTTAGAAGAGATTGATTTTCTTAGGAGGGAAAGGATTTTAGTCTCATCATAGGAAACTTTTAAATAGATTTAATTTAATTTAAAATAAACACAGGAAATAGTAGAATTTTGCCTGAGTCATAAAAATTTCCATCTCTATTGTCATTTTACTTTCAAATTTTCCATTAAAAAATTTAAAATCCCTTAGGATAAGCAAGGGCAACTAGTTTTTGAAGTATCTAAAATATACTAGATTTTTTTTATATTAAAATATTTTAAAATTTACATATACTTGCCATTAATTGTAATCCCCATATACTAGATATTTTGCTGGGAATTTTGATACATTGCTTCATTTGATTGTCACCACATCAGGACATTTGTGGCTAGGAGTTGCCCAGAGAACATGTTATTGTACTACTCATTGTGTCAGAGATAAGGCAATAGTTTATATCTGTCACTTTCCAATGTGTTTGTTATAAAAAAACAAAACCTAGGGAATGGAAATTCTTTTCTCAGAGACTGACTATCATTGTTAAGCCATTGCATCTTGAGTGATTTTAAAGCTGATAAAATACTGTAAAGCTTTTCCCAGGAAAGGAAACACCAGGAGTTTTTCAAATTAGTTTGTGTGTATCATCTTGAGGTATAACTTGAACTCTGTATTACGAATATTATGAAGTAAATAGATTCATAATAGATCTTAACATACAGAGGGAGACCATTAAACTATTTCTACAGATTTGGGGCTTATTTATTTTTAAGATTACATTTCCCAGTGTAATATTTGCTCAGATGATACTCTTCTATTGGAATCCAACAGTACTACTGAGTTTCTACAAACATTTCTTGGTCATGTTTTTTGTTTACCAGATGACTTTGACTTTGGAAGGTCTGATGAAAGAAAAACCTAGCAGGGTTTTGAAAATGACTCCCAAATCCTGAAGTAACTGTGCTCATTCTTCCCCCCAAGGGACCCTTTTGTATAAGCGTATAAACATATGGTTGGATGCCCTAGCAGCCACAAAGCGCATGTCAAATGAAAGTCATCCAGCAGCATCCCACACTCATGACCCCTCCTGAGCATCAAGAGCGGGGGTACTTGCTCTTCCCTTTCATAAATGTGGAAACAATTACACTGTTTCTAATGTGGATCTAACTGAATACGAAAGGTGAGAGGGTCAGGGGAGGAAAACGCTAAATATATGCTCAATGTCCTTTACCAGAGTTGATTTCTCTAAGACAGAATTTTTTTGGATACTTCTGAATTGTCAGATTGGTCACCATTAAGGAAAAGAAACATGGGTGTCTACTCATTGCTGAGTTGATTGAGTCGGTCCCTGTTGAAGTGTCAAAATGACATCTTAACTTGTTTATCCCTAGAGAGTTATTTATGGTTTGATTGAGAGTTCTAGAAAGTTAAACCCTTCCAGATTCAAAGTAATATACCCCAAATAGCACTCGGGCATTTTGTACTCTGAGAAGGCAATTAGGGATACATTTTGAGAAAAGCAGCCCCACACCCTGTCCAGCTGTCCACTTGTAAGCCCTAGAACTGACTCCACTGAGAAGTCTCACCAGAAAGAGTTAAATTATCCCAGTGTTTGGAATGTCATTCCATCCATATGAAAGATTCCATGCAGACTATATTTGGACATGATCTTCATATTTTACTTAACAATTGCTACATCAGGGCCTCCCTGATGGCGCAGCAGGTTGAGCGCCACAGTGTGAACCATCTGCTGCACAGCAGCGTGAGTTCAGTGAGTTCAATCCCCAGCCAGGGAAGAGACCCACATGGCGAGGTAGACCTCTCCTGCCTCACCCACTGAAAAAAAAAAAAAAAAAAAAAACCAATTGCTACATCAAAATGTTCAGGCACAAAGCTGTATGTTTCAGGTTAAACTGAAATGGAATTTTTTCTATGCATGTGAACTGCTGCTAAATTTCATCACAAAAGATATATATGTGATATCCTGATCACACTTCACTAATTGCAAATTTGTTATCTGCTCAGTTCCATTATCAAGGATTTGTTCATTAATATTTCCTGAATACTCAACCTCTGCCCTGCACTGCCCTTGTTACCAAGGCTACAGCAGAGAAGAGACAAAAAGACTTCTTATGAGTCATATTTTTATTATCATGGAAAATACGGAATTTACCATGATCTGTTCCAGGGTCAATTTTAAATAGGAAGGAAGATGCCAATTAAATTTAGTTGTAGATGGGGCTTCCCTGGTAGTGCAGGGTTTAAACTCTCAGCACTATCAAGCTATTGCCAGCCACTGCGCTGGGTTGTATCCTGGCCAGGGTGGGCACCCACATGGCGCAGCAGACCTCTCCTGCCTCCCCCTGCTGCTCCCCTCAGCAGTGTATTCAAGTCAATCTGCCTGTTCTGTTCCCCACTCTGGTGTATCTGGTGAATCCTTTCACCCCTCTCCCCATACACACACCTCTGGCCTGTACTCCAGTTCTTGTATGCATAAATTAATAAATCTTAAAAAAAAAAGCCTTAATGGAACAAAGACTGATGTCCCTTACAGAGAAGAGAATTCTGCCAGCTGACTGCTTTAGACTTGAACTATATATATTTTAGCATTATCTCTTCCAACTTGCCAGTCTCTATGATCACCACTCCTAAAACAAATCTCTCTGAGGAAAGAGCATTATGTTCGCATTTCCCCAATTGAACAAATTTGTCTTAATTAGTTTATTCAAGCCAAACTCCAGTTGAGGTCATGCCTTACATTTGGTTGTTTAAAAAATGAAAAATTTCTTTTGATAGTAAATATCACTGCTCTCCCCTGCTTTTAGTCTTCATATTGACTTGTTGACATGACCTGTTTCACTGTTTAATTTCTTAATTTTTTTAAAGATGTATTTATTTATGCATACAAGGGCTGGGGTACAGGTCAGAGTTGTAGGGAGGTGAGAGAACTTAAGACAGAGACACCCCACCAGAGACAGAGTGGGGTGTAGAAGAGGCGGACTGACTGAAATACACTGCTGAGGGGAACGGGAGGTGAGATGGGGGTCTGCGGTGCCATGTGGGTCAGCTCCCTGGCGGGGATCAAACATGCCGCAGTGGCTGCTGGACAGCATGACAGCTTCGTAGTGCTGCAACTTAAACCCTTGCACCACCAGGGAGGCCCTAATTTCTTACTTTCTAGAATTCTCTGTTTTCCCAGAATGCTTCTCTATCCCCTGCATTTTCACTAATCTGAAAGTTAGATTTTAAAACTTGATTATATTCAGGTTAAACGTGTTCTCTCTCTACTATGTCATCCTGATTTCTCTATAGAGAAATCTTTCCCATAATAATCCTATGTTTAGTTTTGTCAGTGACTGCTTTGTTTTAGGAATTTGAAAAACAGGCGATACATTATGAAGACTTTGACTTGCTATGGCAGGCTTTAGTGCTCATATAGATTCATATCAAATGGGCTTTTTGCCTCTGACTGCATTAACTATAAGGCTGGGTAACCAATTGACTGTTTTAGCTGTGAGTGAAGTTTTCCTAGGCATGGACAAGGCTCTCTGTCACTGGTTTTCCCTGGTACAACTATTTGTTTTTGTAGATCGTGTTTTTTAATGTTGATTGATTTCCTTCCCATTGGTTTATTTATTTTTGTAGAAGAACTGGGTGTAGGCCAGGGATGTGTGGTGGGAACAGGGGGAGAAAGACTCACCAGAGACAGAGTGGGGAGCTGAACAGACAGATTGACTGAAATACACTGCTGAGGACAGCAGAAGGCTAGACAGGAGAGATCTGCTGTGCCATATGTGGGTCAGCTCCCTGGCCGGGGTGGCCTAGGGGTTAAATCTCAGCACTATCACCACGATGGCCTAAGTTCAATCCGTGGACAGGGTGCTATGCCTGCTGCTCCCCTTGGCAAAGTATTTCAGTAGATCCATGTGTTCTGTTCCCCACTGTTTCTTTGGTGAATCCTCTCACCCCCAGCACCTCTGGCCTATTAAAAAAAAAAAAATGAGGGCCCTCTCTGGTGGCACAGTGGGTTAAGCAACTCACTATGAAGCAAACCATAGCCACTGCAGCATGAGTTCGATCACTGCCCCCGACTGGGGAGGTGACCCACATGGCACAGCAGACTTCTCCTGCCTGGCCTGCTGCTCCCCTCAGCAGTGGATTTCAGTTCATCTGCCTGTTCTGCTCCCTGCTCTGTCTGGTGGGTTCTCTCACCACCCTGCACCTCTGACCTGTACCCCAGTGTTTGTATGCATAAATATTTTTTTTAAAAATGAAAACAAATAACCCAGGTCCATTCCTAGATCTGTAAGACTCCAAAGAAAGACTTAAAAGCTTGAGCAAGGGACAACCTCAGGAACTTCCTGGGAACTCTCCGCTCTCTTGACTTAAGAACTCACTACACAAATAAACGGTTATACTAACTACTGGGTGTCTTGTACTTGAATCTTACAAAAATGATCTATATCACTATGCTTTAATTTTGTAAAATCAGAAACTTTTTCACTCTTCTCCTTCAAGGAACAAGAAAGAATCAAAAAAGTCATATCCTATATGTCACCCCAGCATTTACAGACACAGATGTCTTTTAATTAGGTATCTTTAAATTGTGCTTTTTCGTTTATTGTGCTTTCTACGTGTGATGCTGATGCAGCTCTTAGGAAAGGAGAATGGACTGATTGTGTAGCCTGATACTACTCTGGGGGGATTTGGAACTTGCTGCTGCTTTGTTGCTCCCTTGTTTTTCAACACAAGGTGTCTTCTCTGGAAACAATTGTGTGTTCTTAGTATAGGAAATTTCTTAGTACATGAAATTTTGAGACTCTATTTTTATAATCTTTCCATTGCCGTGTAATATCTGTTCTATCTCAGAAGAAAAAAATTAAGAAGAAACATTTATTTAATGAACATTTGTGAGATGAGTGCATGATCTCATCGCAAGCTTGCGGTACACGAAGTCTGGCTTGTAGACCAGCAACATCAGCATGTCAGAAATGTGCATTTTCAGATCTCCCCCCAGACTTACTGAATGAGAACATCTTGGAATGGGGCCCAGCAATCTATGCTTTGAAAAACCCACCAGGGGACTTTCAAGCTGCATTTTGAGAAAAACTGATAATAGCTATTAGGCAATTTGCTTAGCTGACAGCTAAACTCCCCATCCCAAGGAGGATCACTGAGTTCATGATAGAGTGAAGCAAGTCAATTCTATAATTTTCTCAATATGATACTTGTTGAACTATATTATGTCGTGAAATAAACATCATCTCTTTAGTCAACAAATACAATTTTAATACATTACATAAATTCTTCCCACATTCTTGAGCTAGTGCTCTGGACTAAGGCAGATACAATAGAATAGTTGGTAACAGGGTGGCTGACAGAGGGACAAACACAGAAATGTGAGCCTATGAGGACATATCTGTGTCTATTCATTTCATAAACAGACCTCAGGCAAACTACATACACCACGCATGAACTCTCCACAGTATGCTATGACTTGGGTCAGCAGGTCAGTGGTCACAGATTTACTGAGATGTGGCTACAGGAATCTTTCATCCAGTCAAGTTTCCCTAGAGGCACACCTATGGGCAAGCAAAGAACACAGGTTCTTGATGAATTCTCTTTAAATCAGGTAACAGAAAAGTAGATCTAATAAAACATTCAAATTTAATTCTAAAAAAAGCTAATGAAATATTTATGCAAAAAAAAGTGAAAGAATGATGCCAAAAATATAAGAACAAATGGGTCCATGCGTGTTACTATAAATTTAAAAAATAGTAATTATTTAAGATTCAAGGTTTATGAAGCTCCTTTTTTCTTTACTGTGCCTCTTTACCTACTTTAAAATAAAGTACCTCCTTTAACCCTTCTGAGTCAGGAATGGGTTTCAGTCCAAAACCTGCAGTGGGCTGTTCCTATGGCTGACCTGAGTTGCTGCTCCTTCAGTGCTTCAGGCCCATCATCAATAAGTTAGAACTAATATCTGCTCTTTGAGCTCACAAGAAACTCTTTTAATTAACAATGGAAATACTTAAAAAGAGATCTCTATAAATTGCAGTGATCTATTGTAGCAGCCAGGAAGGGGGCGGCACAGGAGCAAGGTTCAGGATGATTCTGGGCAGACGGGTCAAGGAAGGAGAGTCTTGGAGCCCTCAGTGGCTTTTCATGCTTTATTTAGTAGAGATGGCCAGGTACATGGCAGGCAGGGGTGCCGGGGGGGGGGGGGGGGGGGGGGGGGGGGGGG
>JAGFMF010011598.1:497979-511437 GCA_019455555.1 Galemys pyrenaicus | reverse complement strand
CTGGTGTCCTCATGACACCACCTGTATATGCCTGTGTTCAATCCTAGGTGCACCCACCTGCGCATGCCCACCCAGGCACGCATGCAGCACCACAGGTGTCCATCATTACACCAATGGCGGGAGGGTGGAAAAGCCTGAGACTTCTCAGACCCTACACCCAGCAACCCTAGCACCAATTCCATTATATAACCAAGTGAAATAAAGCTCACCAGTAACTCTTGAAATAAGTGGGACACTTGGGCTGGAAACCAGATCTATATCATTTCTAGCTGCCCAGTTTTGCCCTCCCATGTCAGTCCCATATGCCCTGATAAAATCTGTGTCTGCATAGCTGTCTGATAAAATCAAGATAAGACATTTGGCATCTTCATGGTGGCTTTGGGAACCTTTCTTGTTCTTGTCCTACTTGCTCATCTGAATCAAGCTGAGAATCCTGTTACCTCTCTCTATTTTCACCCACACAGTCAGGGAACTGTGACTCTGAAAACCTGTATGACTTTTTACATAGCTACTGCTTCTTATTTGGAGGGCAGGGACCTGAGAGATGGGTCTTCTCAGCCTTTTGCTTGTTGGGAGAGGCAGAAAGATATAACTCTCCCCTTTTATGCCCAGGCAACACTCTTCTGAAGGAGTTATTTCTGGACTGAAAATGGTACCTGGTCTGGATGGTAGCTGACTTACCTGGTGCCTTAGGCTCATTGGGCACGCTGGACTTTGAGGCCTATATAGCACACCCAACAAAATCTCGGGGCAGTTACATATGGCTTTTCCTTAGTCCTTGCTTCATTGACTGCTCTTTCATAGTGTAGGGTCAGAGAAATCAGGTCTTTCCACCCTACTGCTACTGGTATGATGGACAACTGCGGTGCTGCGTGCATGCCTAGGTGGGCATGCGCAAGTGGGTGCACCTGGGTTTGGACACGGGTGTATAAGGGCGGCATCACGAGGACACCAGCAGAATGAGAGCAGAACGAGACCAGCAGAGCAGAAGAGCAAGGGAGAGGCAGAGAGAAGAGGCAGCAAAGCAGCCCAGAGAGTATAGATGCTCCGGGGCCTAGGAGGCCTGCCAGCCTCTTGCCCCCTGGCCCCTCTGCCTGCTGTGTACCTGGTCGCCTCTAACGATAAAAGCTTAAAAAGCCATCAAGGGCTCCAGGACTCCTTCCTTTCCCCCATCTGCCAGAATCATCGAGAACTTGCTCTATGCCACTTCCTGGCACCACACTGGGCTATAGGGGCTGCCCATGGAGAATGCTTCATTTGGCACCTCCAATCAGATTTTTTTTGGCCTAGCCTTTGCAGGTTCATCTTGAATGTTTCCAGAACACCCTCTGCCTTCCTCCATCAGAGCACTTACTACTTTCTATTACAGTTGTTTTGCTATTTATTATGAACTATTTATTATTTATCTATTAAGACTGTGAGTGCCTTAAACAAGTATACCCTACAGAACCCTAATACTGAAGCAAATAAAAAGCACCGAGTAAATATTTTTCTTAATGAATGACTAATACGTATGTAACAGGCCAGTTTCTTGGACAGTTGCCTCCATCTGAGGTCAGACTTAAGAATAAATTGAGATAAAGGTGGAAGTGTTTTTGTCCATCAGCATCTGCAGTGAATATTGGTGTTACGTGAGCATAATAATACCAAATCCTGCCCTGAAAAGATGGGCGGGGTCCCAGGCATGCTTGTCTGGATTCGTGTATGAGGTTTTGGAGCCTGAATTCAGAGGCCTTCACAGACTCTTGAAAGGTGATTTACAAAGTCATGGAGACTAGCCAGATTCATCCAGAGGTGAGTCAGAGAGAAGACTTTACCCTGAGGGGTTGTAGCGGCAGGAAGGCAGCACAGGGCAAGTTCGGGATGGTTCTTAGCAGAAGGGGCAGTAAAGGAAAGAGTCTTAGAGCCCTCGGTGGCTTTTATGCTTTTTATTGTCAGAGGTGACGAGGTACATGGCAGGCAGGGATGCCGAGGGGCCGGAATGCTGGCAGGCCTCCCAGTCCCCAGCACATCTCACCCTCTCGGCTGCTTTGCTACTTCTGCTGCTCTTGCTGCTCGTTGGTCTCGCTGCTCGCATTGGTCCTGTTGGTCCTGGCGTCCTCATGACACTGCCCATTTAAGCCCGTGTCCAACTCAGGTGCACCCACTTGCGCATGCCCACCCTGGAATGCTCACAGCACCTCAGGTGTCCATCATCACAGTGGTGGGAGGGTGGAAAGACCTGATTTTTCTAACCCTCCACTAGTGCTGGGGCGTTGGGAGATTGAGATCTTTCCAAACGCCCTCTCTTTCTCTGACTAGTGCACTAGGAAAATATTTTACCTCCAAAGTCAAAGCAACTTGACCTGTGATTTTTATCCCTTTTACTTCTTCAGGTGTTCCTGTTCCTGATCCTGCACATTGTAGTCAGACATATTTATTACATATAAATATTTTGATATTTGTTTAAATTAATATTAATTTAATTGTTTAAATTTATGGTAACATGTTACATAAAATTTACCATTTTATTTTATAATTTTTAAAAAAGATTTATTTATGCATATAAGAACTGGGGTACAGGCCAGAGGTGGGGGGTGAGAGGATTCACCAGAGACAGAGTGGGGAACAGAACAGGCAGACTGACTGAAACAAGCTGCTGAGGGGAGCAACAGGTGAGGCAGGAGAGGTCTGCCGTGCCATGTGGATCCCCTCCCTGGCCGGCAGCAGGGATCGAACTCGTGCTGCAGTGGCTGCAGTTTGCTTCATAATGCGTTGCTTAACCCACTGCGCCACCAGGGAGGCCCAATACCAAATGTTTATGTCACTGTATACAGTTCAGGGACTGTAGGGTCAGAGAAAAGTGTCAGGTTTTTCCACCCTCCTGCCATTGGTGTGAAGATGGACACCTGCGAGCCTGCACACATGCCTAAGTGGACATGCACAAGTGGGTGCACCTGGGCTGAGACACGGGTGTATAAGGGCGGCGTCACGAGGACGCTGGCAGAGAGAGCAGAAAAGAGCCCAGAGAGTGAAGATGCGCTGGGGGATAGGAGATTTTTCAAGTACATTCACACTATTGTACAACTGCTGCCTCCAGAACATTTTTTATCACCGTAAGTGAAGAGTCTATATCCATTAACCCTAACCCTTCACTCCTCCTCCCTGCTTTCCTGACAAACACCATTTTGCTTTCTGTCTCTACGAATCTGACTACTTTAAGTACCCCATATAAGTGGAGTCAGTCCTTTTGGGGTTGACTTCATTTACCATAATATCTTCAAGGTTTATCCATTTTGTAGAATATGCCCTCTTTTTTAAAAGATTTGTTTATGCATATAACAACTGGGGTAGAGGTATGGGGGTGAGAGGACTCACCAGAGACAGACTGGGGAGCAGAACAGGTGGCTAAACTGAAATACACGGCTGAGGAAAGGAACGAGTGAGACGAGAGGTCTACCATGCCATGTGGGTCACCTCCCTGACCAGGGATCGAACTCATGCTTCAGTGGCTGCAGATAGTTCATAGTGCTGAGACAACCCCTTGCGCCACCAGGGAGACCCTAATTTCCTCCCTTTTCAAGGCTGAATAATATTCCATATGTGAATATACCACATTTTATTCATCGTTCATCCATCAATGGACATTTTGGTTGCTTCTACCTTTCAGCAGTTGTAATAATGTGAATAACAATGCCATGAACACCGATACAAAAATCTGTTTGAGTCCCTGTTTTCAATTTTTTTAGGTACTTACCAAGAATTGGAATTGCCAGGTGTCTTGCAACCATCCCAGACCGAGTAAGTTCATCATCGGTTCAAGCAGTCTCTTTGTCTTAACTGCCTATGCTCCATCGCACTCCACCGCAACACTTTGGCTTCTCCTTCCACACCACTGCTGCCTGGCATCCCCGTGATGCTAGCCTTATATACCTCGTGCATTAGCCCAGGTGCACCCACCTGCGCATGTTCACTTAGGCATGCGTGCAGAACCGCACGTGTCCAACATCACATCAATGGTGGGAGGGTGGAAGAACCTGATACTTTTCTCTGACCCTATACCGGGTCACCTGGTAGTTCTGTTTAATTTTCTGAGGAACTACCATATTATTTTCACAGTGGCTTCACCATTGGACAGTCTAGTCAACAATATACAAGCGTTCCAATTCTCGACATCCTTGCTACATTATTTTGTTTTTTTTTTAAGTCATTCTAACAAGTGTGATGTAGTTTTTTATTTGAATTTTCCTGATAACTATTACCATCTTTTCATGTGCTTGTTTTTGTTATTGTTGTTGTTTTGTTTTGTTTTTTTGCATTCAAATATCTTCTTTGGAGAAATGTCTACTTAAGTCCTTTGCCCAATAAAACTACGAAATTATTTTACTGACATTCAAAGGAACTCATTTTTTTAATAATTCTTTAATACAGTTTTTAAAAATATATTTATCATAGGCCTCCCTGGTGGTGGCACAAGGGGTTAAGCACTGCACTGTGAAGCATCCACAGCCACTGCAGGGCAAGTTCAATCCTCAGTCAGGGAGGGCACCCACATGGTGCAGCAGACCTCTCCTGTTTTGCCCACTGTTCCCCTCAGCAGCGTATTTCAATCTGTTCTGTTCCCCACTCTGTCTCTGGTGAATCTTTTCACACCACCACCCCCACCAGTTCCTGCATGCATAAATAAATAAATCTTAAAAAAATTTAAAATAAAATGTTTTTATCTTATCACAAGTTAGTATTCCTTACCAACCCAACTAGATCTGAGAGCTATGGAAGAAAAATAATCTGTAGTAAAACACATGCTGTGCATGTACAAACCATATTTATTCATTATGTGTAAGCAGTGTACTGAATACATATCACAGCCAAATAAATGCCAGACCACTCAGTCTTACAAACAATATTCAACCAAAGCTGGGAGCGTTCCCAGTTCACTCAAGGCGGAAGCAGAAGCTGACTATCACCATCACAGATTAAGCGGCTGGAGTGCGAAAATAAATGGCATGTTATCAAAACGTTAATTACGACTTTCATTTTACCCTTAAATATTTTAGCAAGCAATATTTTAAAGGCTGACACTATAGTGTAGGAACAAAATTTGTCAATGTTGTCATCTGTAATATCACTTTTGCAGTCACCTACTGCACATTCAGGAGACTAAGTTACTACCCTTACACTGAGAAGTGCCATGGTTCGGGTTTTCAGTGCCGCGTTTTTTCTCTAAGGGAACTGGGCACCTAGGGCTCATGGTCTGGGAAAATCTTTAAAAGATATGTCTTCCAACTACAAAAATGGTTGACAGATACAACAAACAATGTTTAGTTTCTATGGACTCCAACCTATAAGGAATTATTTGGTGCTTCAGATATTCTTGTGAAGTTTAATAAATGGAGCAAAAATGTATTTAAGAACCTTGTTTTTCCCTTAAATGTTTCCCCTGCTGTTTATGTCTATTTGGATTAAAGATACAGAATTATGGATTTATGTTTAGGATTTTTGTTTTCTTGTAAAATTTAGATCGCGAAGTTGACATGATTTTAATCCATTTTTATGAGATGCAAAGAGTCTTCAAGTAGGACGTTTTTTAAAAAGAGTCTTGGCTTAAAGGAAATTTTTAGAACATGAAAATCAAAAGCAGGTCTTACTGTTACTTTATTTAATGATAGAATTATGAGTACAATCATTTGAAAAGATTGAAGTCATGATATAATCACCATTCTATTACCCTATTAGTACTTAACTCTGACTATAAATATATTGACTCCAAAATATATAGTGTTCTTATTTTAAATTACCTAAAATCCCCTCCTTCCCATAACAGCTTTCACAATACTCATTACTGTTGTGGTTGTTGCTCTGGCAATTATAAATTTATATGAAACTTTAATTGACAGAATCACAACATAGGAAGATGCCCCTCTCTTCATGTAAGGAGATTTCACCTCCCAAATTATATTTAAAATGCCGAATTATATTTGAAAGGGCATCTTCAAATATTAATAGCAAATCCATTCCGTGGTTATTCCTGTCATTGACATTGTCACACTGATTCTATGCAGTGGGACCTGTGCCTGCACTTCATCTTTGAGCAACAGCAACTCAGGGTGCTAAAAATAAACTTTAATTTTTTAGAAGATTTATTTATTGGGGGCTCCCTAGTGGCCTAAGGGTTAAGTCTCAGTGCTGACAGGTCTACAGCCTGAGTTTGATCCCTAGCCGGGGGCTGACCCACATGGCGCAGCAGATCTCTCCTGACTCGCCCGCTGGTCCCCTCAGCAGTGGATTTCAGGAGATCCACCTGTTCTGCTCCCCACTCTGTCTTTGGTGAGCCCTCTCACCCCCTGCATTTCTGGCCTGCACCCCAATTGTTCTATAAATAAATATTATGATTTATTTAATTATGTAAGCCTTGGCTGAATTCAAAACTGAAGTTCAATAGTAGATTTGTGCTAATCATCAAGACTAAAGTCAAATGTCATTATAACCATAAGAGAAGGAAGACTATTTCTAAAATGGTAGAAAGAAATGAAAGCTTTGTGAGTCTGGGGATCTCCCAGTCCCTCTGAAGAACCATTAAATTTGGGGGACTGTAATTTCCATTTACTGAATAGCTATGACAACTAAAAATAGAAAGCAATCAGAGGCAAAGTTAATTGGAATTCGGCTAGATCTAACTATTACTTCCTGTATCAGTAACTTTGGATGCTCACAGTGGATGGTTATTTAATCCGTTCTCTGCTGAGTTTACTTACAGAGTTTTCCTGTGTGCAAGCCCGCCTCAGCGCTTCACACATACTGAGTCCTACAGCTCTCACAACAGCTCCTGAGAAAGGCACTTTTTGAGTTCCATTTCTCAAGCGTAGAAAGGAAATCAGGAAGTGGGGAAGCAATTGTCAAAATTCACAGACTTGAAGTGGCAAAGCTAAAGATTCAGAGTGATGCCCCGCTGAGGCCAGGATGCTACAGCTGGAGGAAGGTGTTGAATCTCAAGGCAGGGGCAAGTCAGGACAGGCACTAGCACTTCCTTTTCTGCAAATTTCAGATTTGGGGACATTCAGCAGTGGTTGCTACCCAGGGGCTGGCTGTAAGTGGGGGTGGGGGCACTGGAAACCCTAAATTTGCCCTGAGGGCAAGAGGTTTGAAGACTTAAAGGAAGGGAAGAAATGAAGGACAAGAGGGAAACAATAGATGGAATGGAAGGAAGGGGAAGACTGCTTCTCTAACTTGCCCCCATCAAGGCAAAGTCTATGTCTTGACGTGTTAGGTTCAAAAAAGAAATTATTATTAAGTGGCCAAATTATTTTTTGAAGATTTATTTACTTTTGCACAGAAGAACTGGGGTTTAGGTCAGAGGTATGGGGGGGGCATGCTGAAAGGATTCACTGGAGACAGAGTAGGGAGCAGAACAGGTGGAGCTACTGAAATACACTACTGAGGGGAGCAGTGGGTGAGGCAGGAGAGGTCTGCTGTGCTGTGTGGGTCAGCTCCCTGGTCAGGGATTAAACTCAGGCTGTGGTGGTGATAGTGCTGAGACTAACCCTATACCATCAGAGAGGTCTTAAGTGGTCAGATTTATTAAGTCAGGTAAACGTTTTCTCTTCCTCCTCCTTTTTCTTGTTCTTTACCACCTTTCTCCCCACCACCAATCTGCACCCCCGTACCTCCTCTTCTTTCTCATTCTTCTTCCTCCCTACTCTCCCACTCTCATTTGCCTCCTTCACCTTCTCCTATTAATTTTCCCCTAAAGATGACACAGAGGAAAATACAGAGTGTATAATTTCTTTTTTTCCCTTTTGGTTTGACTGATCCCCATCCAGGGAACTGACCCACACGGCACAGCAGACCTCTCTTGTCTCGCCTGCTGCTCCCCTCAGCAATGTATTTCAGTAGATCTGCCTGCTCTGCTCCCAACCCTGTCTCTGGTGACTCCCCTCACCCCACCCCACCCAGGACCCCTGGCCTACACCCCAGCTCTGGTACATATAAATAAATAAAACAAATCTTTAAAAAGTGTATTCACACTGTATACTGCTTGGTAAATTTATTAATTAAAATATGCATATGAAAAATTGCCCAAGTCACAAAATACAGAATGAATATTTACCACAGAGGTTTCACATATATGCAGCATCCAACAGGTTAAGAAATGGGAAGCAAGACTATCCACAGATGGCGGGATCAGGGTGTAGTATATCACCCAATGGAATACTAGTCAGCCACAAAGAAAGACAAAGTGCTGATTGATATTTACAGCAAAATGGAAGGAGTTCAAGGGAATTGCGTGTAGTAAACCAAGTCGGAATGACAAAGACAAATACTAGATATTTACATAGCAGATAGTTCAACAAAATAAAATGTTTATAAAATTTAGTAGTTATTAATAAACAAACTGAGTTTCCTGAAGTTAGAGAGAGATGGTGGAGGGAGAAAGGGTCAGTGGGGATAGGAAGGATGGTAGTGGTAGGATTTTTTTTTTTTAATAGAACATTATCAAGACCCAGAAGCCCTGCTCAAGTTCTCTTCCAATCATTATTCCTCCCAAGATAACCTCTAAACTGACTTTTAATAACCAAAGGTTAGTTTTTGCCTGAACATATGGAATCATGTAGTATGTATTCTTTAGTATCTGGCTTCTTTCAAGTACAATTATGTCTGTGACAGTTATTCACTTTATGGTATATGGAGGTAACTAATTTACATTGCTATATAATGTTCCACTATATGAATATAGCACAATTTTATTTATCCATTCCAAATGTAGACAGGCACTTGAATTTTTTTCTCGCTTTGGGACTCTTATATGTACATATCTTATGGAGTGGAATTACTGGAGCCAAGCTTTCTGCATGTGCTTTTATTTGTCTGTTTTTGTTTTGTTTTGTTGTTTTTTCAATTGTTATTATTCTTTTCCCTGATCCCATATTTTATTTCCTTATATTACTCCTATAAGTTGATATCATTTTTAATTCCAAAAAGGCCACCACTATTTCTTGCTAATTTTGCTATTGAAACTTTTAAAGAGTCACCTTTTTCCTTTTTTCTCACCTAACATCCTGAACAAGGTAGTGATCACATCAAACCATATAGCAATTTTCTAAATAACCTATAAAATTAATTCTTGGCAAAGACATAAAAGTTATCTTTCTTGCGTAATATTTTGTTCATATCAATTCTGTTAAAGAGGTCCACTCTCCCTTTAATATCATATCATACCTAGTGCCCTAAACTTCATATGCTACTATTCACCACCTTTTAACTCTCTGTTTTAAGTGAAGTTATCCAGGGTTAGAGACACTCTTCAGGGCCTCCCTGGTGGCACAGTGGGTTAGGCAACGCACTATGAAGCGGCTGCTGCTGCTGTTGGGGCAGGGAGAGGGAAATTGCACATATTTGTAAAATTTATTATTTTTTACTTTTTCCAATTATATAAGCACATGCTTTTGGAAAATTCAAAGAATATCAAGAAAAAATGAAAATAAGTTAAAATGAAATAAGTTAAAATAAGTTAAAATGAAAATAAGTTAAAGTTACCGAAACAGCTTAGAGATCAGTATATTCTAGTATTGTTAGTGTAATTTTAATTCAAGTTTTGAAGAACCCACATAAACATTTCAAAACATCTTTATTGAGATATAAACTCCGAAGTACACAATTCACCCACTTAAAATATAGTTCACAAAGATAACTAGCACGGCTCCTGAGCAGGGATGATGCACAAATTCTTGAAGCATCCATATTCTTATCAGTCAGAAGGAGAAAGACAAATATCGGATAGTATCACTGATATGTGGAATATAACAAAGGCTCAGACAAAGACACACTTTAAAACCAATCCTTGAATGCTGACCATATATTTTAAACCTCCAGGAGGGGGAGGGAGAGAAGGAGAGGAAGAAGCTGGGTTGGGGATCAGCTCGAGGGACTATGGGGGAGGACTACGGGTGCTTTGGTAATGGGAGAGCTACAGTGACCACACCTGAAAGGAGAAATCCTCTACTGTCAAATAGTAACAAGGAGGGAAAACAATGGAACTTCATTTAAAAAAAAAGTGAATTAAAGTTAAAAAGAAGGACTTCCCTGGTGGCACAGCGGGTTGAGCACTGCACTGTGAAGCATCCACGGCACAGCAGGAAGAGTTTGATCCCTGGCCAGGTTGCTGACCCACATGGCACAGCAGACTTCTCCTGCCTTGCCTGCTGCTCCCTTTGGCAGAGTGTTTCAGTGGATCTTCCTGTTCTGCTCCCCACTTTGTCTCTGGTGAATCCTCTCACCTCCCGTAACCCTAGCCTGTACCCCAGATCTTGTATGCATAAATAAATCTTTAAAAAACTAATAAAGATAAAAACAAATGTGATTGTTGAAGGATTCATTTCTTTTGGAATGATAGAGATGGCTCCAAACTAGACATAGTGATGATAGCACAACTTTGGATATTTTCAAAACCATTGAACCAAACGCTTTTATTATATCATTATATCAGAGGCGACCAGGTACATGGCAGACAGGGGTGCCAGGGGGGCCAGGAGGCTGGCAGGCCTCCTAGCTTCCAGCGCATCTTCACTCTCTGGATGCTTTAGCCTCTGCTCTCTTCTTCTGTTCTCTCTTTTTCTGGGCTGCTGGCATCCTTGCCAGCCCAGGTGTGCCCATTTTTGCAAGTCCACACCCTACTTGGGGGTACCCATCATCACACCAATGGCAAGAGAGCGAAAAGCCTGATAACTTTTCCATTTACCCTGCAGATAGACATACGGGAAGGTAAAACACCAAATTACCACAGCGAAAGGAGAATCACAGCAAGGCACATAATAGTAAAGCTTCCAAGGCCTCCCTGGTGTCAGAAGGGGTTGAGCGCTGCACTGTTGGGCTTCTGCAGCTGCTGCATCACGAGTTCCATCCCCGGCCAGAGAGGGACCCACATGGCGCAGCAGACCTCTATTGTTTTGCCCACTGCTCCCATCAGCAGTGTAGTTCACTAGATCTGCCTGTTCTGCTCCTCACTGTCTCAGGTGAATCTTCTCACCCCTAACCCATGCCTCTGGCCTGTACCCCAGCTCTTGTATGCATAAATAAATAAAATCTTTAATTAAAAAAATAGTAAAGCTTCCAAAAATTCAAAATAAGGAAAAAATAATGAAGATGATGAGGGGGAAGAAACAGAAAACCTATAAAGGAAAACCAATCAGGCTGACATCAGATTTTTCCAAAGAAATACTACCAGCAAGAAAGAAATAGAGAAATATATTTAACAAACTCCAAGTCAACAAATGTCAACCAAGAATACTTTACCTCACAAAACTCTCCATCTATGAGGAAAAAATAAGGAACCTCTCAGACAGACTCTCAAAACATTCATTACTACTAAACACCCCCTCCAAAAAATATTACAAGAAGCCCTAACCCTAAGACCAATAGAGAAATGAATAGGAAGAGGTAAGGAATAGAATCACAAAAGGACAAACAAAATGGCAAATACTGATGCAAATGCATCAATATTAACTGTATATGAGCCAAACTCATTAATAAAAAGACACAAAGTAGCAGGCTGGATTAAAAAACAAAATCCAACCTTCTGTTGTCTCCAGAAAACACATTTAACTACAAAAGATAAACATATACTGAAGCAAAAGGTTGGAAATAGTCCTACAAGGAAATGGACCATAGAAGAAGGCAAGAACAGCTATATTTATATCAGATAAAATAGACTTCAAACCAAAAAAGGTAAAAAGAGACATGGATGGTCACTGCATTATGGTTAAGCAGACAATGTATGTATTCATCAACATACACTCACCAAATGAGGGAGCACCAAAATATATCAGGCAATTATTACCATCTCTGAAAACAGACATAGAGAAAATACATATAAAGTCAGAGACTTCAACATCCCCCTATCACCAATGGATAGATCAACAAGACAAATAGTAAACAAGGACACTAGAGCCCTAAATAAGGACCTAGACCTAGTGGGTTTAAACAGAAATCTATAGGACATTGCACCCGAAAAAATCCTAGTAAACATTTTTCCCAAGTGCACATGGATCACTTTCCAGGAACAGATGCTGAGAAAGCATTTGACTAAGTTCAACATCCATTTATGAGGGAGGACCTCGAAATCTTTGGGCTAAAAGGAACATACCTTAATATAATAAAAGCTATTTACAACAAGCCAATAGTCAGTATCATTCTCAATGGGGAAAAGCTGAAATCCATCCCATGAATATAGGGAAAAAAGACAAGGATGGCCATCCTCGCCAGTGCTTTTCAGTATAATACTGGAAGTCCTAGCTAGAGCAAAAAGACAAGAGAAAGGAATCCAAATAGGGAAAGAAGTAAAACTATCACTATTTGCAGACAATATGATAATAAACATAGAGAACCCTAAAAATTCCGCAGAAAAATTAATTGAAATAATAAATCAGTTTCATAAAGTAAAAGAATACAAAACAACACACAAAAACGAGTAGCCTTCCTAGATGCAAACAACCACTCTGGAGAAGAAAAAATTAAGAAAACCATTCCTGGGCCTCCCTGGTGGTGCAGGAGTTAAATCTCAGTGCTATCAAGCTATCACCAGCTTCTGCAGCATAAGTTTAATGCTGGATGGGACTTAGCCTACATGGCAAAGCAGATCGCTTCTGCTTGCTGATAGAAGCAGACCATTGCTCCTCAGCAGTATATTTCAATACATCTGCTTGTTCTGCTCCCTGCTCCCTGTGAATCCCCTCACCCCCGCCAACCTCCGGTCTACACCGTACTTCTTACATTCATAAATAAATAAAACAAAGGAAGTGAGTGACCTATACGAAGGTAATTACAACATTGGCATGGCAGACCCCTCCTGCCTCGCCCGCTGCTCCCCTCAGCAGTGTACTTCAGTCAGTTCGCCTGTTCTGCTCCCCACTCTGTCTCTGGTGACTCCTCTCACCACCCACACCTCTGGCCTACACCCCAGCTCTTGTATGCATAAATAAATCTTTAAAAAGAAAATTATAACATTGTTAAAAGAAATAGAAGACACAAGGAAATGGAAAGACATCCCCTGTTCATGGATTGGAAGAATTAGCATTATTAAATGGCCATACTACTGAAAGCAATTTACAGAGTCAAAACAACCCCAATAAAAATTTCAATAACTTTCTTCAAAGAAATAGAACAAATATTGATGAAATTTATATGGAACCACAAAAAAACCCCAAATATCCAAAGCTCTCCTGACTAAAAAGGAGAATGAAGGGATCACACTCCCAGACCTCCAACTATATTACAATGCCATAATAATTAAAATAGTATGGTATTGGAACAATAACAGACACACAAACCAATGGAACTGAATAGAAAATGCAGAAATAGGGGCCTCCCTGGTGGCGCAGTGGGTTGAGCAGCGCACTATGAAGCAAACCGCAACCACTGCAGCACGAGTTCGATCCCTGCTGCCGGCCAGAGAGGGGACCCACATGGTGCAGCAGACCTCTCCTG
>JAGFMF010011598.1:461942-497929 GCA_019455555.1 Galemys pyrenaicus | reverse complement strand
TCCCCGCTCTGTCTGGTGAATCCTCTCACCCCCCACACCTCTGGCCTGTACCCCAGTGCTTGTATGCATAAATAAATAAATCTTTAAAAAAAAAAAAGAAAGAAAATGCAGAAATAAAGCCACACATATATGCACAACTTTGATAAAGGAACAAAGAATATTCAATGGAACAAGGACAGTTTGTACAACAAATGGTGCTGGGAAAACTAGAACACCACATGCAAAAGAATGAAACTGGACTACTACCTCACAACAGTGCACAAAAAACAACTCTACTAAATGGATAAAGGAAATGAACATAAGACCCGAAACCATAAATATATAAAAGAAAATAAAGGTAAAACACTAAATGACATACATCTCAGTATCATCTTTAAAGACTCATCAAAGCAAAAAAAATGAAGGAAAAGATAAACAGCTGGAATTACATCAAACTAAAAAGCTTCTGTACAGCAAAAAGGACATTAACCAAAACTAAAAGACACCCTACTGATTGGAAGAAAATCTTCACACTCCATGCAACTGATAGGGGATTGCTCCCAAAGATAAACAATCCAGTCAAAAAATGGGCACAAGGAGTTGAGGTGATGGTGCACTGATGAAATGGTGGTGGGAAATCCATCGGGGTTACAACTGATGCCAAACAAATATAAATAAAGAAGAAGAAGAAAATAGGTATCAGGGCTAAAAAGACAATTCTCCAAAGAGGAAATGCAAATGGCCAACAGGTCTATGAAAAAATGTTCAACATTACCTATAATCAGGGAGATGCAAATCAAAACCACAGTGAGATACCACCTTACATTAATGAGAATGGGACATATTTAAAAAAAAACTAGCAGCAAATGTTGGCAAGGGTATAGAGAAAAAGGAACTCTCCACTGCTGGTGGGAATGTGAACTGGTCTAACCACTATGGAAAGCTGTGTGGAGTTTCCGCAAACTACTGTAAATGGAGATACCATACAACCCAGCAATACTACTCCAAGGAATATACCCAAAGAACACAAAAACATTAATTGAAAAGGATACCTACACCTCTATGTTTATTGCAGTACTATTTACAATAGGTAAGATATGGAAACAACCCAAATACCCAAAAATAGATCACTGGATCAAAAAATTGTGGTATAGACACACAATGAAATATTACTCAGCAATCAAAAATGATAAATTCATGCCATTTGCAGCAACATAGATGGAGCAGGAGGGGAATATGATTAGTGAAAGAAGCCAGACAGAAAAAGAAAAAAAAAATAGATGGTTTCACTTATAGGAGGAATATAGGGGAAGCAAATAAGGGAACAGGGAAAAAATTGTAGTAAATAATAAAAATTAAAAGACATCAAAGACTTTGTGCAGGGGAGGGGAAAGAATCAAAACAGGAAAGGGAAGAGCACAAGGTATTATGGTGATGGTGCGTGGGTGAGTTGGTAGTGGGAATTGTATGCAGACTACACCTAAGAGGAAAAAGCATACATTGTACAAAAATAAAGAATGATTTAAAGACATATAAATAAAATAAATTAAAAAATAAAAAGTTTTAAAATGTATTAGCTATCTTTATGTATGAATTATTTGTGTCCCTGTGCAAGCTTTTCTTACCAAATGAAGGAATCATAAACCAGTAACTCAAATAATTTTGTTACAGAGTTACAACAGATGAGAAAATCAGAATGGAAGAGTTTCTTCTGAATCATAGAACCACAGGGCAGTGACAATGTGAAAGGACCATTAGAATTAAGGTAGGGGCCTCCCTGGTGGTGCAATGGGTTAAGCAACACACTATGAAGCAAACTGCAGTCACTGCAGCACAAGTTTGATTCCTGCTGTGGGTTGGGGAGGGGACCCACCTGGCGCAGCAGACCTCTCCTGCCTCACCCACTGCTCCTCTCAGCAGTGTATTTCAGTCAGTCTGCCTGTTCTGTTCCCCACTCTGTCTCTGGTGAATCCTCTCACCCCCTGCAGCTCTGGCCTATACTCCAGTGTTTGTATGCATAAATAAATAAGTCTTAAAAAAAGAATTAAGGTATAGTATAATCAGAGTTTTTCTGAGTCTGAAGATGTGGTTTGCTTATGCTTTTTTTCTGCTTCAATTTCACTCATCCTTCCACGTTCAGAATAATAAACATTTCCTCTGCACATACTCTGCCAGGTTTGGGCCCTTTCCTATTACTTTGAATATGACTATATCTAATGCTTTCTGCATTTTAAGAGAAAGGCATAAAGAAAATCCACACTGCCATTTTAATCCATTTAAGGTTCACATCTTAGGTTTTTGTTTTGTTGTGTTTTTTTTTTTATAGAACTGGAATGTAAGCCAAAGGTGCAGGGGCACGTGTGTGTGTGTGTGTGTGTGTGAGAGAGAGAGAGAGAGAGAGAGAGAAAGAGACAGAGACAGAGACAGAGAGAAAGAGAGACAGACAGAGAGAGAGAGAGAGAGAGAGAGAGAGAGAGAGAGAGAGAGAGAATACACCAGAGTNAGACAGAGACAGAGAGAAAGAGAGACAGACAGAGAGAGAGAGAGAGAGAGAGAGAGAGAGAGAGAGAGAGAGAGAATTCACCAGAGTGGGGAGCAAAAGAGGTGGATTTACTGAAATACACTACTAAATCATAAGGTAGCAGGTGAGAGAGGAGAGGTCTGCTGCACCATATGTGGGTTAGCAGACTGGCTGGGTATTAACCCCTTAGACACCAAGAAGGTCCCCATATTTTAGTTTTTAAAATGCAATTAAAACTCTTGGAACAAATTATATAGGATTGCAAACCATCTCAACTGGATTAACTATAAAATTCCTCAGTGGAGAATCCTTTTGGTTCTACTAACCATTAGTACTGTGAAAAGCACTAGAGTACTTCATGGTGAATGAGAGAGTGTTTATTTTCCTTTATACAGAAAGTCTTCATTTATTTTATTCTTTTTTTAAAGATTTATTTATGCATACAAGAACTGGGGTACAGGTCAGAGCTGCAGGGGGTGAGAGGATTCACCAGAGACAGAGTGGGGAGCAGAACAGGCAGATAGACTGAAACACAATGCTGAGGGGAGCAGCGGGTGAGGCAGGAGGGTCTGCCGTGTCATGTGGGTCACCTTCCTGGTCAGTGGCAGGGATCGAACTCGTGCTGCACTGGCTGCGGTTTGCTTCATAGTGTGTTAACCCACTGAGCCACCAGGGAGGCCCAGAAAGTCTTCATTTAAAGTCCAGCATAGTTTCTTGGAAACTGAAAATTTATGAAAAATGATGTATAAAGAAACCAACTTGACATAGGCTAATTGACACCAAGAGTTAAATTTCAATGGCAAAATTTATGGTTACAAAAACACCACCAAAAGTCTAAAGACCCCAAAACACTTCTAATATGAAACAATTACATGCACTCATTCACTTATTCGTTTTTGTAAGCTGTTTATTCCAGTTCAGGATTGTAGGAGCCCAGAGCCTTTCCCACAGATCAGGATCAAGACAGGCCCCGACCTTGGACACCCTTCCATCACAGGGCATGTCTCTCATTTCTAGTTCTCTTCCCCGCCCCACCCCAACCCTACCCCACAAGGGGACAAAGGCATAATCATGATCTCACATGTACATCTTTGGGACATAGGAGGCACCTGGCTAACCCAGAGAAACCCCATGCAAACAAGAGAAGTTACAAACTCCCAAGACAGCGGTGGGAGTCATGAGTTGATTTTTTTTTTTCCTTATCAACCTCATAAAGGACATTGAATGAGAAATAACATCATTCAAGGACTTGCTCAAATGTTTTACAGTGGTGGTTCTAACAGGATGCAGTATTGTGTTGTAAACAAGCCTGTGCTGAGAACCTTGCAGCCAAGGCTGTCAGGGGACAGAGCTGTTCTGTTGCATTCCACAGGCAGCTCTCCACTCCTATAAACCAGAAAGAACAGTCCGAATAGGGTTATCTCTGAGCTGGGTTCGTTCTGTAACTAAGTCCTCCTCTTCCTCCTCCCCCCTCGTCTCCCTCTCTTCTTCCTTCCCTCCTCTGTTTCATGGGACCTTGGAAGAAAAAAGCCCTAGTAAATGCCAAGACTTCTTTCACATTTTGGAATGTCATACTGATATGGTTCTTTAAAAGCAGCTAGAAACAGAATAGAAAGGAAAAATAAGAAAAAATTCACATATTTATATTATTAAAATTTATTGAAATATGTATAAAAGGCTTTGGGTAAGAGTTTGGCAATTTTTTGAAAGGAAAATATTTGTTCTTTTTATTTGGAAGTGGCAACCTATGGTGGTATACCTCATCAACATGGTTATGACCAGCAGAGGTTTATGTTAAAATTCTGTTTTAAAAGTACTTTTATTGCATAAATATCTCTGAACTTTCAGGTTGATTGATTTCTTATTATTCAATAACTAGTAAGCATGATTTTTAAGTGCTCTCAGCATCAGGAATGATCATACTTAAGAAAAAAGTAAGTGACTATCAATAAATCGGATAGCATCAAGTAATCACAGGTAGGTTTTCTGTTTGCTTTACTAGCAAATTTTCTTCATATTATTTCAAGAGCCATAAATGCATTGATTTCCAAGGCTTATTGGCTATAATCAAAGTTTTCACTATCATCTGTTAGATTTATTCTGAAAAATTCAGCCCTTAGTTAGCCACATTGCTAAGTATACCTTTTTAATAATTGACTTGTGACACTCCCACTATTTTACAGATTTCAGTGGTAGAGCAGGTAAGAATTTTGACATGAGGTTGTGCTCTAATCTCTGGATGACACACAGCTTCTGGCATACAACAGGCTTCAGTGTAAATGAAATTGGGATAAGGGTACATAGAATAATGATTTTTATTCTTTAAGTGTCATTTTCCCCACCCTAAATATTACTTTTTACAAGGAGGGAACAAGGATAGTTTATAAATACTGGTTTAAGTACCATTGATCTTTGAGAAAGGAGTAAGAGAAAATCACGTGTAAAAAATACATACTTGTGCTTAATTATGAATTCTATATAATCACTGAAATATCTATCAACCAGGTTACCTAGAGTCATCTATTGTAATGTGGGAAACTGGGAAAATGATGACATCCAGATGCATAACTCCTGGACATGGACAAAATTACATAGAACCCTCCTGCTTTGCTGCCTTCCCAGAAAATAGTGAGATAAAACTTAGTGAGGCCTAGCTACAAAGACCTCACACTATATCTAAGGCTAGCATTTGGAACAAAACCCATTTTATCACTATAACTGAGTATTTACATGTCTGAATTTACCGGGTAATCATGCAGGTAGTTTTCTCCCTCTTTGTGTATGTCCAATTGCTACAGCAAGTCCCTCTGTAGATTTTGTGTTGTCACAGATATCACTAAGTGTCCTGACAAATCCTCTTTCGTTTCCATAGAGTCCTGGATTCCAGCGCTCCCCTGAATTGTTAAGTGGTAGGTGTCTACAAGACAAGAAACTTGTGGATTGAGTCAACTGGAACTGGTTTCTGTTGATAGTTTGTGAATTTCTAACTCCTTGTCATTTTGAGTTTGTGCTAGCTGAATTCATTGTAAGAGCTTTCTTGCAATTAAAGAAGGGAAAAATGAAAGCTTGGCCTTTAGTTTTAATTACTCTATAAGAAAATTAGAGGTCCCACTTGGAGTTACAGAGTCTCTTCTGCTTCTTATTTGTAGGAATGTAATACATACCGTACAACCTGTGTTCCACCTTGTAATATCTGAGGGGGAAGTTTCTGAACTAGTTATGTACAACACATTTTACTACACAGAATTATGATTTTCAGATTCCTTGGCAGAATTAAATGCTAATACAGAGCCCTTGACCTACAGGTTAAGACTATACTGCAGAAAAGAACAAGGTGATTAACCATTTAGAATTCCTTCCTCGACCCTCAAAGTAGCATCAATTAAGCTGGTCCCAATTTAGTTTTCCATTTCAGGAGAGCACGGTTTTGGAAGCCCTGGGTGAAGTTCAGGTAGATTAGAGTTAGAAGACAGAGTGTGAGATCAAATCAGAAAACGGGCTCAGCCTCTGCTTTGCACTTTGCAGCTTGAGTTTTTTTTAATACGTTAAACACAGACACACAAAACCAAACTGCGAACAGTAAAATCTGATACCGGTTTCTGTCGAACACTGTAACTCCTACCCCCATTATTTAACCTTCTTATTACAAGAAAAACAGGGAGCCTTCATCCAGCACCCACATTCCTCACGAATGCCAATAATCCCAGAAGGCAAGTATCATCCTTTATCTCACAAATGGGTCACACGCCTGCGGAGAGACTCAAGATTCGAACCCAGGCCTGCCACGCTCTGGTTGGAGGATTTGCCCGTCTCGTCCACTCAGGATTAGCAGCACCGGGGGAGGGGGGGTACCCTCGGCCTAGGACTCCGACGTTTGTGCGCGAGAGCGGGCTGGACCGGGGCGACTTTGTCACTCAGCCCCCCGCGCACCGGCCGGGCTTTGTTACAGCCACTGGGCGAGGGCCCCCGGCGCGGGAGGCGGCGCTTCCTCCGCCCGGAGGGTGGGACCCTCGGCCTCGCCGGTTTTGGATCGCCCACGACGTACGTGCCGCCGGGAGAGGGGCGCGGGGCGGCGAAGAGCGCGCCGGCGGAGAAGGGCGGCGGCCGATGAGGCGGTGGGCGAGGCCGGTGACCCAATAAAGCGGGCCGGGCCGCGGGAGCCCCGCCCGCCCCGGTTCCGGGCCCCCGCCGCCGGGTCCCGGGCCGGCGGTAGCTGGCGCGCCCCCGTCCGCAGCGCTCGGCGTGAGTGCGCCTCCGGCCGAGGGTGTGAGCGCGCCGCCGGGCCGGGAGCTGGGGAGGCGGGAGGAGGGAGCGCCGGCCATCCCGGAGCCGCGCCGCGCCGAGCGGCCCCGCGAGGCGGAGCAAGGCCGGAACCCGCGGCGCCCGCCCGCTCCCGGCGTCCGGGAGCCGCTCCCCCGCGGCCCAGGCCCGGGCCTCGGCCCGCCCCGCACGCGCGCGCCCCCGCGGGCCCGTCCCTCCTCCTCACCGCCCCTCGCCGCGCGCGTCCACCGGCTCCCGGCTCGCGCCGCTCCCTGTAGTCCCGGCTCCCCGGGCGCCCGAGGAGGAGGGGGCGACCACAAGATGGCGGGTACGTGGCCCCCTGTGCTCCGGGCGGCGGCGGCGGCGGCGCCGGCAGCGCCGGCGCCTCTCAACCCTCCGCCGCCCCGAGTCGAGGCCCGGCCGAGGCCGCCGCGGAGTCCCGGCTCGGGGAGGCGCCGCGGGGCCGGGCGGGCGGGCGGCGCGGGCGGGGGCGCCGCTCCCGGGTTCCGGGTCCCGGGGGGCGCTGACCAGGCCTTTCTTCTCTCCCCTCGGCGCAGACCTCTCGCTGCTCCAGGAGGACCTGCCGGAGGACGCAGACGGATGTGAGTGTCCGGCCTCGCCGTCGCGGGCGGGCGGCGGGAAGGGAGGCCAGGCGGCGGCGGGCTGGGCCGGGCCGGCGAGGGGAGCGGGCGGGCGGGCGGGCCGGGCGGGGCTACTCGGCCCGGCCGGCGGGGGTCGCGGTGCTGGGGCAGAAGGCCCTTCCGCGAGGAAACGGGGTGCAGGTCGGAAGAGTGGCCGGCTTCCTGCTCGGGCGCGGCACCCTCCCATCCTCCTGTCTCATCCTCACGTCTCTTGCGGGCCCGGAAACTGCCCTTAGTGTGTTTTGAAAGGAGAAATTGGAGGGGCAGGAATTTGAAGTTAGAATTTTCGGTGGGTCCTAACCCTCAAGAATCTCCCGCGCCCCCTCCCCCGCCCCGAGGCAGGAAGGGGCTGGAGGGAAGGAAGGTGTGTTTTCCTAAGAGTTTGTCGCAGGTTTTGCTTAGTGACCAGTTGTAGGAGAACCTGCACCCCGTCAGTCGCCCCGGTTTTGGTGGCGATCACTCACCTGTAATATCTCTGTAACCCTTGGCTGCTTTACGAGTTGTTGCAATACCCTTTTGATTTGTAGAGTACGGTAAGGTAAGGTGTGGCCTTGGCGAGAGTTGCTGCGTTTAGAGAGCGTATTCCTTTAAAAATGCAGATTTTACAAATCACTCAGAACTCCTTAAATACTTTGAGCCCTTTGAGAAACTGAAGTTTCAAAAATTGATTCTTAAAATCTTCGACATTGTTTCCAGACTGATGCGGGAAAGGAATTGATAGTTAGAAATCCTTTATTTCGCATGTGCTCTTCTAAACTTCAGAATGGAATTTGAAAATTGTTGTGAATTGAAATAACTGGTAGAATTTGTGGTGTGTTTAGAGGAAGAGCTCGCCTGATGTTGAGATTTACTGTGCTAACATCCATTCAGGTAACACATCGATGACTGCAGTTTGAAGTGGGTCTTTTAAATGCTGTGTTGTTAATCCTTAGTATTGTCTAATGTGGTTTTCCTTGTCCGAATTCAACTTAATTTTTAAATGCTAGTGACTTTTGAGTGAAGGGGATTTTACTATTTGGGATTATGAAAAAGTTATTTTTAAAGTGAACTATATGCAAATTTCTCTTTGGCTAAGTGTGGGTTTTTTATTTTTTAATAAAAGCTGTTGTAGAGGGAGTAGAATTACATAGTGAAGGACAGCTTTTCCATTTTATTTAACGTTTTTCCTTCTCCCAAGTATTTGCCTACTAATAAGTTTATACTAGTACTTAAGGCAGCTTTCTTGCAGTTACCATTGGAGGGGTGACTCTTTTATTTCCAGATGGGCTCCTCATTCTTTCTTGTATTTCGGCTTAAGACTTGGTAAATAGGTTTTTGTTGTTGTTGTTTTGTTTTTGTAAATAGAAGATATTCAGCAGGTCTTTGTGAATTTGCAGAGCAAGAACTTGTGCGTATTCAGTATTTTCATTTGGGTGTCATGCGCTCTCTAAGGATGAGATGCAGTGTCACATTTACCTGTGAGAAGCACAGCCTAGAAATGAAGGCATACCTGCTCAACAGTCACTTATTCATGAGAAGTCCAGACTCTTGCTCAATACTAAGGATATGGCTTTGAAAAGATTGGTCACCATCCATGCCCTCTAGTGGTTTAGTTTTAGTATAAGTGATAAAGGAATCAATGGCAGTAGGGAATAGTAGTTAACAAGACTCTAGAGCCAGACTGCTTCCTTTCACTCGGCATAGCCACTGTGGACAGATTCATTTTACCCACTTAACCCCTCCAGGTTTTGTTATTTGTAAATGGTCTTAAGTATCACCTACCTTGTAGAGTTGTTTATGATCTTATGTGGGCCAGTGTATCTGAAGCAATTAGAACAAAGCAGTTAATAGCAATTGTTTTGTGTTTGTGCTTGTTACTTTGAATAAAGAGAAACAAAAGAACAGAGAAGGAAGTACTGTTGTTAAATGTTACAGGTGAATTATTATATTTATGTGTGCTGCTAATGCTTGCTATGAACCTCTTAAAGGTTTTTTTCCATTGGTTTTTAAAATTAGGATAAAATGTTAGACATTTGAAGGCACAAGTGATTTACAACATTTGCATATTTATAAGTTGAAGATTTTAAAGTCTTTTTTATTTATACATGTAAGAAGTGGGGTGTAGGACAGATGTCTGGGGTTGGGGGTGGGCTGGGTGAGAGGATTCACCAAAGACAGAGTGGGGAGCAAAACAGGTGGATCTACTGAAATACACTGCCAAGGGGAGCAGCAGATGAGACAGGAGAGGTCTGTGCTATGTGGTTTCACTGGCTGGCCGGGGATCAAACTCAGACTGGAGTGGCTGCCGGTAGCTTCCTAGCGCTGGGACTTATTCCCTTGCGTTACCAGGCAGGCCCCTAAGTTGAAGATTTTTTAAGAGCTGCTAACATTCTAAGCTGCTAAAATTTTTCTAAGCTGCTAAAATTATATAGGTGGCACCTTTTCCATAATATTCAGAAACATAGAATCTTTGATCATATAACCAGTTGAAAAGCCATTTGCCATCAGTTGAGAAGGGAGAAAGAATGTGGGGGAAATTTGGTACTGGAACCTATGTTTAATACAAGGTAATAGGTTCGATGGGTTGATAAGGGAATGACCACTTGTCACATCCTGGAAAAACTGGAAATGGTAGAGAACCAGAGATGTTAGAGAGGTGGTAGGCATGGAGCTTGGGCTGTTCTTAAAAGTAGACTGCATATTGTGAAATGATCTTCTGTCTCAGGCAACACTAGCATAGAGTTGGCTAGAGGAGTAGTTGTACATTGTCATTTCTGATCAAGTTTTAGATCTTTCCTAAAAGAGAGAGTAATTGTTATTGAACAGTTTAATTGGCAGCTGTAGAAAGTAGGAGAGCATCTGGGTGGGATCTACATCTTGAAAGAGGGAAGGGCATTTGCCATACCTTGATAAGAGTCAGGTCTTTTTTAGATTTTTTTTTTAAGCCCAGAGTCTCAGTATAGTCATTTTAAAAGTGGTGGGTACAGTAGGGGAATAGATTGACCAGAGGTTTACTTAATTGATAGCTTTGGAGAAAAAGAAACAAGGCTTCTTATATGCAAAATGGTATATTGTATGTACATGTCAAAAGGACATAAAGGTTAAGTGAATAAATTCATTATTAGGTACTATTAAACTTATGTTTAAGAGAATAATGCATTGACAAACTGTGGTTTGTTTTAGCTTAAAAATGATAATATTGTATCATGAAACATACATTGATTTCAGAGTGAAAACAAGCTAGCGGTTCTGTCGCACTCTATCAGCAGTGATTTCATAGTTGGGGTAACTTTCTGTTCCTTGAATAATGGGAAGCAGTGCAAGATTACAGGTGGTCTTGGTAGTGTTTTAGAGAAAGATATTTTTTAAATTTCTGTTGTCAGTTTTCCAAAGTTACAATTTTGATTTACATTTAAGTTGCAGAATTTCTAAAATGGGTGACCTAAGACATAAGCTACAGTAAGATTTGATGAGGTGGTGGTACAAATATTTTTGTTGACAGGGTTTAATTATAATTTAAGTTTTTATGAAATTTATAAATCAAAAATGTCATTTTAAAAGTGATTATATCACAATGGTTTACAGTAGCTTTCCTACACAGATTCTTCTTTGCATCCGTCATGTGATATATGTAGACTGTGGTATTCTGGTATTAATAATTGATACTCAAAGGGACTAAATTATTTTCTGAGGGTACAAAATTTCTAAGGCCAACCAGCATTTTAAGTTTGACTTTCTGATTTAAATACTGTATTTTAAATATCTATTCTTAAGTTGCCCAGTTTTCAACATTGTGCAACCCAAGCTCATAAACAGGCAATTCATTTGAACCCGTGCTTAAAATATCCTTGGGAATTAATTTATCGTGTTGTATATACGATTTAAGCTAGAATTTAACCTTGGATGAGAATCAGATTGAAGCTGAGTGTAATATTGTTTAGTCTTTGTTAACTTTTCTTTTAGCTGTATCCAGCTTTTGGGGTTATAGAATATACCATAGGAAAGAATTTCAAATTTGTTCAAGTTTTGAAATCCTTTTACACTATATTTTTTGGATTTGATGGGAGTGTCGAGATAGAGTGAATTAATGATGGGTCCCGAACTAATCAAGTGTAACTGTAGTCATTTTTTAAAGAGTCTCTGGTACCTGACTACTTTTGAAAACCAGTTTTGATAAGCCTTTTTTTTTTTTTTTTTTGCCCTTGGCAGAAAACAGTATCAGAATTTTTGTTCCGATTTGTTTAAGTATATGCTACAGAGATCATCTTTTGAGAAAATTAGCTATAATGACCCAGCTTCAGTGACCCTATGAAGGTACAAGAGATCTGCAGTAAAGTCCATGAGTGCCCAAAATGTGAAGAGGAATAACACCGTCACATAATTTTCACTGCATTCTCATATATATAGACTGAGGGCTGACCACCTGTACTTAGATGCTACCTCTATGCTGGGGACAGAATGCAGCCCCCTCAAACCTCCCGTACCTTAAGATCTTGTTTCCTAATGACATGGAACACAGGATGGAGAAGGGCCTATCATTCATACATACAGAATTGCCATCTCAAAGGATGCTGGGACTCTTTCTAATGTGGACAAGCCTACTGGAGTCAAGCAGCTGGGCTGAGATGCCCAGAAGGGAAGATCTGACCTTTCAACAGGAGCACAACATGCATCTGGGTGAACTCCATTGATAGGCAACTTTTACTTTCAGAAGTAAAAACTTGAGGCTTTGTCCCTTTGTGGCCAGGGAATCATTGAAAAATTCTAGAAAGATAGTCATGGTATTTGCTTAGAATTGTTAAATAGAGATATGGGAGAGTGAAGAATGAGATAGAAGACTTGGTAGCATGTTTTAATTGCTGCTAAGAATATTTCTAAATAATGTAACTGATATCCTATAGAAGAGTGCTTTAAATAGTTTTAGTGGTCCTACATGTGTATACAATCAGTTAATAATGCCTTGGTTCTAACATGTTCTCATATAGGATTTTTTTCTTTAAAAGTAAGAAAAAGGGGAAACTGTAAATATTCACAGTTGCCTGGCCTTGCGCCTGCTTGGCAAAGATTAAAAAGTCCTCTCTGTGAAATTCGTTAATTTGTCATATTTGTTTGACTACTGGCTTGTTATTTTTGGTCCTTTTACCTTGGTAGTTCCTCATCAAAAGAAAAAATTTATAGTTGTTTACTGAACTTTTGTTACTTCTACCTTTTTTTTTTTAAATTTATTTATGCATACAAGAGCTGAGGTGCAGGACAGAGGCAAGGGAGGTGAGAGGATTCACCAGAGGCAGAGCAGGGAGCAAAACAGGCAGACTGACTGAAACACACTGCTGAGGGTAGCAGCAGGAGAGACAGGAACGGTCTGCTGTGCCATGTGGGTCCCCTCCCTGGCCAGGCATCAAACTCACGCTGCTGTTCAGCAGCTGCTTCACAGTGTGGTGCTCAACCCGCTGCGCCACCAGGGAGGCTAGCCTACTTCTACCTTTTACTAATATTTTTAAAATTTGGATTTTTCTCTCTTTGGTATAAGATTTTTGCCATCAGCTATATAAGGGTGGGAAGTCCCTAAACTTGAGCTAGGGTGGTGTTTTGCTTTTAACTTGGATCTTAAAATAATCCTAATATATTGTGTGGAAGAGTGCCTGTGGAATTTCGGCCAAGGAGTTTAAAAGGACCATATTCCTGATAATTTCTAAGAGGTAAGAGGGTACCATTAACAGATATTTCAGCTGCCATATCATCTAAGGTTCCTTTCCAAGTCCATGCCTTGACTCCTAACTTTTTTATTTTAGATTGATTTATTTATGGTGCCGGGGGAGGGGAAGGGAGGACTCACCAGAGACAGAATAGGGAGCAGAACAGGCACATGTACTGAATGAAATACATTGCTGAGGGGAGCAGCAGACAAGACAGGAGAGGTCTGCTGCACCCTGTGAATTAGCTCCCAGGCCTTCTTGTGAGTTAGCGCCCTGGCCAGGGATTGATCTTGTACTGCAGTGGCTGCCAATAGCTTATAGTGCTGAGACTTAAACTCTTGAGCCATCAGGGATGCCCTAAATCAAGTAATCTTAACTCCTTATTTACTGTATTTAGAAGCGTATCAGTTTGGCTAGTATTTGAATTTTTATCATGCTGTATTTTGGGATATATCCAAATATAGTTTTATGCAGGGGACAAAACACTAGGCTTGGTAAACCTTTAGATCTGGGTTCAAATTCTAGCACCGCAGTGCATTTACTTTGTAATCTTGAGCAAATTTTTTTTCTCAGCTGTATTCAGTCTTTAAAGTAATGGGCTTGGCCTCCCGGCTGGGCCAGTGAGTTAAACAAGGCACTGTGAGGCAGACCACAGCCACTGAGGCATGAGTTCGATCCCTGCCTCCGGCTAAGGGAGTGACCCTACATGGCACAGCAGACCTCTCCTGCCTCACCCAATGCTCCCCTCAGCAGTGTGTTTCAGTTGATCTGCCTGTTCTGCTCCCCACTATGTCTCTGGTGAATCCTCTCACCCCACACCTCTGGTCTGTACCCCAGTTCTTATATGCATAAATAAAATAAATCTTTTAAAAAATAAAATGATGGACTTTTGGGTTGTTTACAGGTTTAGGCTATTACAGAAAAAGTGACAATGAACAATCATATGTAAATCTTTTTTTGTGTGGATGTGTACTTTCTCTTGGCTGTATTCTAGTAGTGGATGTTTAAGTGACAGTTTAAGAAACTGCCAAATTCATTTCCACAATTGTACAACACCCACCAGTTCCATATCCTTGCGAACCTTGGTGTGGACAACCTTCATTTGGATCATCCTGTCAATTGGTTTTCTTTGTAGTTTGAATTTGCTTTTGCAGTTTCTTAATGACTAATAAAGTCCGTAATTGTTTACTCTCTATCTTTAATAAAAAATATTTTGCCCATCTTTTTAATTGGGTTTTCTAATTGAATGTTGGGTGTTCTCTATATAATTCCAAGGACTAGTCTTTTTTCAGATATGTTATTTGCAATTATTTTTCATTCTGTAACTTGTGGTCATTATCATATGTATTTCCAAGACAAGTAGTTTTGAAGTTTGATGTTCAATTTGTCATTTTCATATCTACTGAGATTATTCTTTCAGTTTTCTAATATTCTTAATTGCATTTTTTTTTCCTTTACCAAATACTATTAATTTTTTCTTGGGAAATTTTAACTCTACACAAAAACAAATGAATTCACCACATAGTTTCAGCTTTCATCTATCATTCTCAAATGTCTGAGCTTTTGAGGGGGAAGGGCAGAGGCAGAGTAATCAAGACATTCCAAGTGTCATTTTAATCATAAATATGTCACAAGGCATATATTTGAAGTATGATGTTCTAGTCTATGAACAGAAGAATAATGTTATGGTAAGATGTTAATTTATGAAAGTTTAAATGATTAAATTCCTTAGACATTTGCCTTGCTGGTTCTACTGTAATAAGCACATCCATATAATTACTAAATTCACTATCATCTTAATCACCAGATAAATGACATCTTATTTTTCATGCTAATAATTCATATTTCACTCATTTGAAGCAAAAGAATAGTGCTGAATAAAATTTGTATTTTTGCATTTTAAATTGGTTTATCATCTAGAGTATATTACAAGCTTTATTTTTGTTCAGAAATTTTTTTAAAGATTTATTTATGCATACAAGAACTGGGGTACAGACCGGATATGTGTGTGTGGGAGTGAGACATAGTGGAGAACAGGCAGATGGACTGAAATACACTGCTGAGGGGAGTGGCAGGAGAGCTCTGCTGCACCATGTGGGTGCCCTCCCTGGCCGGGGATCGAACTCATGCTGCAGTGGCTGCCCATGCTTCACAGTGCAGTGCTTAAACTGTTGTGCTACCAGGGAGGCCCCTGTCCAGAAAATTTTTAAAGGTTTATTTATAATTGTTATAAAATTGAACTGCTAGAACTTGTTCACTGAAACATTTTGACCTGCATTAACACTTTATGCCCCTATACGTATGTAAAAATTCACACTCAAATGAAAGTGGTAAAATGCCAGTACCTGATTTCTATCCCGTTTTTCAGTCGTATACTTGAATACCTTTTGACCCCATGGGGAAAAACAAATTCTGACTTTCAAAACTATCTATAACAGGAAGAGAATTATTTTTAATTATTTTAATTAATGAAATTTTTCCCAACATAGTGGATTCTTAAGCATGTTCTCTAGGTAGGTGACAAGCTAGCTTGAATGTCTTTTGGCATAATTGTTACATGTTTGGCATGGATGCACACAGGTTAGTGTATTGAAAAAGGCCAACCATGTAGGCCTCACTTGCCTCCTGCAAAGCACCAGTAGTTGTACTTCCAGAACACAAATCTATTGTTTTGGAGTCCCATTCAGTTTCTCCCATCAGAAGCTAGAAGGGAAGTTTGTGAATCAGGTTTGGTGGACTTCTGATAAGGTGGCGTTGCAGAGAGTATAACAGTACCAGGCCAACAACCATGATGAGGTTTTTCTACCCCTCCAGCAGAAGCCGCTCCCTTGAGAGCAGCTTTTTTAACCATTTACTTCCTTGGTGCTTTACCACTGGTCGATTTGCTGGCCATGGTCTACTGAGTTCTCCTCTACCTTGGGTTGGAGCTCCACCGTGGCACCAGGGTCAGAGAGTTATGGCAGTGGCAGCAGCAAACACCCACATAAACTTTTACAGTTCGAGTTGTGCTGTGACTACAGCAAGTGAGTGAATTACAGAAATCAAGAGCTAGAGGACAATATCCATCATTTTCATTTTGAGCTTGAAAAGTTCTAGGTTCAAGGTCTCACATATAAAGGTAGCATTGTGGAGGAAGCTAGAATCCAATTCAGGTCTTGTAGGTTTTAATATTTTTTCCCCTAAATATTGTTTAATATAGCCCTTTAACTCCCTAAAGGGGAGATAAGAAAATTTTTGGGTTTTGTTTAATTTTTAAATTATCATTGTTATACTGTGTATTGGGCATCGTGCTACATATAACCTAACTTAAAACATTGTGGTGAAGTGTGTACTCCCTCATCAAAAGTGTAGTACCTTGGGGCCCGCCCTGGTGGCGCAGTGGGTTAAGCAACTCACTATGAGGCAAAACCACAGCCACTGCAGCAAGAGTTTGATCCCTGCAGCCGGCCAGGGAGGGGACGGACCCATATGGCGCAGCAGACCTCTCCTGCCTCACCCACTGCTCCCCTCAGCAGTGTGCTTCTGTCAATCTGCCTGTTCTGCATCCTGCTCTGTCTGGTGGATTCTCTCATCACCCCCACACCTCTGGCCTATACCCCAGTTCTTGTATGCATAAATAAATAAATCTTAAGAAAAAAAAAAAGTGTGGTACCTGATGAGGTTTATTCTAATGGTTAATTAATTTGCCCAGTCACCTACCTGGAAAAGTGTTCGGTTAAATTTAAACCTGTCACAATCTGTTATTTCTTTATTGCTTTCTATTGCTGCACTCTTACTGCCATTCGATTTTACTTCCCTTAATTTGTTACTTATTTAGGTCATCTAACTTCCTAAAGGTTATAGAGGATACAAAGGTTAAGAGATACTGTAAGTGTTCCCTGGGTAACATAATTTGTCCTGGGTACCTCCTCTCTGTTATAGGAGTGTTAGAAGCAAAGTACTGTATATCCTTTTCCTTGCATATTAAGCACTCATGTAAGAGGGAGCCAGGAATCAGAGTAAATGTGGGTAATCAGTACAGTGACAGAATCTGATGTGTCTGATCCTGTCTCTAATTACCTGAAGTTGTTATTCCAAAATCTTGCTGCTGAATTTAAATTTATATACTACTATATAAACTTATATTCAAAGTGAGATTTGATATGTTATTTTTACATTTAAATCAAGTTAGCTTTTTCTACTAATAAAGACCAAATTATTTCAAGATTTCATTTATTTTATTTGTTCATTTATTGGTGATTGGTTGTAATTTGTAACCTAGGTTAGCTCAAATTTATTTGGATTATCTCTGGGAAAAAAGATCACTAACCAAAGTAATTGGGTTAATAAGACTGTAAGGAAAATGTTTACTCACAAAAGGGAACAAACCACACATCTATAATTTATGGGGAAATTCACACCTGCAAATGCTCTGTAATCTTTCTGACTCTGAAATTCTATTTAGAAAGCATGATCTGGGTAACTAATTTATTTGAAAGTAGATAAATACACCTGAAAGTAGACACACATAACTGCTACAGTTTTTATTTGCATGTATATTTTAGGGAAATGGCTTTTGAAATACAGAGTAAGCTTTATTTAGCAAATTAATCTTGCTCACATTCACTTAGATTAAACATGATACAGAATAATTTATTATTTATACAGTCTTTATAAGATTACTTAAGGACTTAGCCAAATTGATTCTTGATGTATCTTGTTGCTTGAGATCATATTTATAAGGAACAAATTATATTATCCTTCAAATTTATGTTACTTCCCTTTTCTGTTATTATTTTCCCCAAGCAGTAACCTTACTAGGTGTCTGCTGCATCACTCGACCAGGGTTTGTAAAGTTTCTGTAAAGGGCCAGGTTGGAAATATCTTGGGTTTTGTGGGTTGTGTGTTCAATGTCACAGCTTCTGAGATTTGCCATTATAGAGTAACAGCAATCATCGATGATACGTAAATGAAGGCGCATAACTGTAAAACTCTATTTCCAAAAGCAGGTGGATCAGTTTAACCTTCTCTTTCCATAGTTTGCGGACCCTGCACTAAACTGTAAATCCAAAGTCTAACATTTTTATTGTTTAGCCATAGCAATGTGCCTAGCACACAGTAGGACTTTAATACATGTTTACTGAGTTGATCTTTGATTTTCTGGCCAACCTAAATAAGGCCATAAATGTAATTTGGGGGCCAAGTAATGAAATAATTGATTTTAAAGTTAAACTTGTTTCTTTGAAGCTTTTAGATCTGTATAAATGTTTCAGGGTATAAGAGAGAATTCCCAAAATGTCCATCTACAGTCAACCATTGTTAGCATTTTGCCACTTAGCTTTTTCTCCACTCAGTGTCATGTATAGCTTTTTCTTAGTCTTTTTGTTACACCTTTGGAGAATAAGTGTTATAATCTTTTGCTCAGTTTCCTAAGAACAGGGTAGCTGAAATTTTTGGAGAATCAAGTCAATTTAATTTAATCTGTTCCTTCATTTGATTTAGGTTATAGGGGGTTGAGGGTTGGGTTTTTTTTGTTTTGTTTTGTTTTGTTTTTTGACAGGAACACTATGTAAGTGGTAGCTGTGATTTTTTTTTTTTTTTTTCAGTGCTCTATATCAAGAGGCACCCGATGTCAGTTGTCCATTATTGGTGGTGATAATTTTGGCACTTGGCTAAGGGTGATGTTTGTTGAATTTCTCCTTTTTTCCTTTTGTAAGTAGTAAAGGAAATGATTTGACACAGGGAAAGTACAATTACATTTACTAACTGGCATTCAGCTTTACAGAAGAGCTTGCCTTTTCTACCTTTTCATTTAGTTTGTTAAGCTATTAAGGTAACTCTTTAAAAGGATTAAATCTTCTCTAATGTACCTTGTTTGTTTTTCAACGACATGACAACTCAGAAGGGAATTTTGTCATTTATTGTGGGTTAAGCAGTATCAGGAAAAATTTGATGGGGAGGACAGACTATCAGCTTTTTTCTTTAGACAGGATATTACTGGAGGTTATGTGGAAACGGTAGGATGTTCTGATCAAGCTTCTTGAAAGGTTGTACAAATGAATCAATTCTTTTTGGTGTAGTACTTCTCAAAGCATTCATATGCTCATCATCTTATGACTGTCGTACCAGAAGACAGAAATATAGAGACCCGTGTCTTCTCAAGTATCTCTGTGGACTACCTTTTCATTAGCAAGTATTAATGCATGTGCATTCTTCTGGAGAAGCATTAGACTGTTTCGTAGGTAACAAAATGATTTGTACGACAGTCTTTGTCTTCAGAAAATAGTTTTGTGTTGGCTTGGGGAGAAGTTGAAGAAAATGAAAAGGAAAAAAAAACACTGCAGTTGGTTGTCAGGACAAAAACAAGGACCACTGAGACTCGAGGTAATTCAAAGGAGGAAGAGATCTCAATTAGAAAGAAGAGGAAATGTTTCCTGGATGGTACTTGTAAATAGATAAATTTAAACTGAGGTGATAATAAAGAGGACAGAAATAGAGCAGCCAGAATCACATAAACAGGAGAGGAATGGGACCTGTTGCAGAATGTGGACCGCAACATGGGCTCTGTGCTGAGGAGAAAAACAGCTTGGGGCCAGATCATAGAGGCCTTTAAATTTGAGCATAAGGAAGTTGTACCTTCATTCAGACTGTCTGGGAGGTTTTGGGGTGGGAGAGAAGAGAGGAAGTCAGGGAGTATATTGAACCAGAGTAGTAGTTTAGGAAGATTGAAGTGATTCTGATTTGTAAACTGGGTTACAGGGAGGAGAGACTAGAAGTAGATAGATTGAGGCAGTTCTGGTAGTTGATAGTTAACTCATGTATCAGAATCCACAAAATGGAGGCTGCCTCAGGGACCCAGCTCTTGTCACAAACCTAAGTGGGTAGGGAACCTAACACCAATCACAGTCCTCTAACTCAGCTACCCTAACTAGCTAAACTTATCCTAGAAAACAGGACCTGCTAGCTACACCAAGGTATCCCTAACTTCCTATCCAACCATATCCTGTTTCTGTTTTGCCTCTTAACACTTTGTAGAACTCTTTCACAAAATCCCTCTGGAACTGTGCTCTGCTGCTGGTGAGGTACTGCACTTCCTTACAAGTTCTTATTCCTGGACTCCAAATTTGTTACTAAATTAGTTTTGTCATTTGGCATAGTCTAAGGCAGTGGTCTTCAAACTTACTGTCCACTTCCTAAAATAGTTTTGAAAACTCTGTCATACCTTTTAAAGTTTAAAGTTATTTTAAAAATAAAACTTAACCACTATTTAAAGTGGACTTAATGCCATACCGATGGGGTATTGCCTGGTGTGGCAGTCTGCACACCCTCTCAGAGCACAAGACACACTACATAGCTATTGATCTGTTTTCTTTAAACAAAACTCTTGCTTTAAACTGAAATTCCTACCCTGATGATGCCTGAGCAGTGCTGGACATTGATGTCATCAGATGTTCCAGGGCTAGTTTAACAGGAGGCTGATAGCAAGATATGGGAGCTGAACGTCACAAATACCAGGAACATCAACTGAGAGGGGCTGTTTCCTTAAGATCGTCTTTGTCTCACTCATTATAAAAAGGCCAACTAAAGATCGGGCACAGAACAGTTTTTTCAGTGTGTTATACTCACCATTCTCTCAAATAAATGGCAAGGGATCCGAAAAATAAAAGCACTTATAGATTCAATTCCTGTCTCTGCTTATTGACTTTTTGATGTGACAGGCAGCACAAAGAATCTGGCCTATTCCAGTAATAATAGCATTTTGAAACCAACGATCACTCATGTTTTATTTATTTCTGTTTCCTGCACAGAATGCCATCCTAATCTATTTTAATGTTTGAAAATTTTACTGATTACCCTATCATGTTTCTTTTTTTTTTTTTAAAGATTTATTTATTTATGCATACAAGAGCTGGGGTACTGGCCAGAGTCCAGGGAGGTGAGAGGATTCACCAGAGACAGAGTGGGGAGCAGAATAGGCAGACTGACCGAAACACACTGCTGAGGGGAGCCACAGGCAAGGCAGGAGAGGTCTGCTACATCATGTGGGTCCCCTCCCTGTCCCGTGGCAGGGATCCAACTTGTGCTGAAGTGGCTGCGGTTTGCTTCATAGTGCGTTGCTTAAACCACTGCACCACCAGGGAGGCCCCCTATCACATTTCTTTGCACCAAAAATATGTATATATAAAAATGGTAATAATTTCCATTGGCCATAAAAACAATAAAATTTTTATTTTCAGTGTTCAGTTAATCAGAATGTATTACAAATAGTAAACGGTAAAATATGTATTGAATAAGTTATCTCTTAGTGAAATGGATAAACTTTTTAAAAATAATTAACTTAGGTTTTTGTGAATGAATGTAATTTATTGCTAGAATGGTTCAATATTTAGCACATTTTCTACTTTTTTTTTTTTAAAAAGCTTCAAGTCCTGAGAAGTTTTGTTAGTATAAATAAACTGATAGAAAGGATTGGTTAGCAGTACCACTAATCTTCTTGAATTTTTCTTACATGTGTACCAGAAATTATCTTCAGAGAACTATCAATTTTTCTTTTTTGAGAATTGAAAAAACACCTGACTTGTAAAACTATTTATTAGGCTTTAGAGAATTGGTCTCGCTACTTTTATAGGCATTTCTTTGGGTCCCTTTGGCAATAGGATTTTTTTTTTTTCTACCTTGAAAAGTGAGTGCATTACAGTAACTTTGAGATTGAGACATGCCTTCTTTTGTCAGGTGGATGGTGGTAGATTATGAAATGGAAAGTCCTATAGCCAAGCCCCCAGGCACATTTTTTGGTATAGGCTACCCTTGAAAGTTGGACCTGGAAAATCCCTTAAGATTTATGCACTCTGATTTACTTCATTGAAAATCTCTCTGTACCTCAAGGAGCTTTGAATATCCCAGTTTACTCTAGCCAGAAGTTACCAGAACTTCTGAATTAGGGTGTGAGAAGTGAGAGGTGGGAATAGATACAGAATACTTTGTAAAAATAAAGTTTATAGTTTTAACAAGTGATTAGGTATGGGGGCAAGAAAGGTGCAATTAAAAAAATAACTGAAGACTTCGTATTTGAGAACTTGGTGTTACTTGGAGAGTGATAATTGGAAAGTTATGAGGAAGAACTGATTTTTTTAAAGATTAGTTTGGACATTTTAATTTTCAGAATATAAGGTATTGAGATGGAGATTGTACAAAGTACCTGAAAATATGGCTCTGAAGTTCATGGCAGTAGAAATAAGGGGGTTGTCTGTGTTGTAAATGATAGTTGAAGCTATGGAAGTGACTGAGGCTTTTCAGGGGAAGAAGGTGTGTGTGAGAACAAATGTAGAGGAAAACTACCTACACAACAGGGCCAGACAAATAAGGCTAGTCCAGAAAGAAATACTTAGAATGGTGTACTTCCAAAGAATCAAAGAAAGAAAATATAAGAGGGGGAGGGTGGCAGCATAGGAGGGGACCCATCTTGAAATGCTGTAGAGAAGACAGGTCTGAGGGGCTCCTAATTTTGGTGAACTATTGCTAATCTTAGAAGAGAGAAGAGGAAAGAGAAATAGGATAGATTATATTTGCCCTTTTTTAAAAATTATGTTTATTGAAGTAACATTGGTTTACAACACTGCATATGTTTTAGGAGTTATAGGTTTGTACCTTTACAAATAGGTTATCACAACACATCTGCCACCAAAGCCTAATGATCCTTGACCACAGTTTATTGAGGTATTTGTCTTGATGTGGGATAAAGGCTGAAAAAGGAAACTACCTTTAAGAAACTTGATATAATCATTTTGCAGAATAGCAAGCCTAAGTTGTAGATTCAGTGGGTCAGAAAAAAAAAAAACAAAAACCATGTAATCAGAAATTACCCTGTATACCTTTGTATTGCTCATAAAGTATGAAATGAACAGCCATATTATCTGAGAGCCCTGTTTTCCCTCTATGATTATAACATTGTTTCTGTAATGAGTTCTAGATGAGGTGGTCATTGTTTAAAGGCCACACTGTTGGAAAAACACATCTTTAGACAATGATAATGAGATCCTCCATTTTGAGAAGCCGGTGGGGACTGGGACCAGCTGAAGGAACAGCATGCTCTTAAGTGTGGTCTTAGGGTACAATGATGGTCAAGTGCCCTACTCAACCTATTCTCCCTTTCTTTTGCTCTTATGGTTGGGCCCTTTTCCCTCTTGACTTATTTCACTGTAGAGCATATTAAATGTATGTAAAGGAGTGACAATTGATATTTTGAGAATTGTTTTGGAGACTTTGAATAGAATGAAGATTTGACCATCTTCTGAAAGAAATTGTAAGATTCAAAATTCTTACTGAGTAAGCATGAAATTGGCATATGATCTCGCTGAACATGGTTTAGGATGATTAGAAATGATACTTCTGTTAGTGATACAGTGGAACTAGAATTGTTGAATTAGAATGTCTGACTCTTGAGAGACAAGGACTTCCATTACCCTTCCTCCTCTTCTCAGTCTTTGACAGCTAAAGCTGCATGCAGATTAGTGGAAGAGGAGTGAAATGAGACTAGTGTTCTTCTTTTAGAATGCCATGTAAAAAGAGATCTTACAGCTTGGAAAAGGCATCATGATTTTCTTTCTTAATTTTTAAAAATCTGATGGTCTTAATGACCATTTTAGATTTCATTATAGCATAGTTAATAAGCATATATTATCCCCAGAACTGTCTGTTGCTTAAACATAACTTGAATTAACTAAGATGTGGCTTAAAGAACCTCAACTGGTTATGTGATTTCTCTAACCAGGTAGATGATTTTGCAAAATGTAATGTTACCTTTTAGAAATTAGAAGGCCTAGTTGATTTGGGTTGGTCATAGTCTCTCACTTCCTTTCTCAATTCTGAATGAGCCATGTGCACCACCTATACAAATTCCTGTAATTTTCTAAGCATAATGTGGTTCTCCTTGATTCCTGCCCTTTGTCCAACTTGGTAAACATCAGTGTGTCTTTCAAGACCAGGCTTTACTTTGAAGCTTTCTTTTACTCCCCAGGGTAGAGTTAGAAGTAGTATAGTAGTTAATTGTATAATTCTCGGTCCTTCTCAGTTATATCTAAGACAGTAACTTTACAGGGGAAGAGGGAGTATCAGAATTCTGTGAGGATGGGTATAGTTTGAAAAAGCATTTCAGAACAATCATTGTTTTTAAATATTTTTTGGTCATTCAGAAAATTTCAAATAACATTAAAAATTGACATACTTTTTTTGATGGATGAGGCTGGATTTGTGAAACACAAGGGGTATTGCTGCTACAGTGTCCCCAAATTCATAAACTTGAGTTAATTATCCAGAAAGAAGGACTAGTAGGATATTAAAGTAGACTTTTTTATAATTATGAGATAGTTCTCTTGCTTTGTTGCCTGGTAATATAGCTACTCCACCTTGCTTCCTTTCTCTTTCTCCTTTTTTTTTTTTTTTGACCCCCTCCCCCAATCTATTTGTGGCTTCTAATTTGTTTGTTGTATAGTAAAGGGTCAGTTGGCTAAAACTCAGGAGTTTGAAAGAATTCTTCCAACCTTTTTTTTTTAAACATCATGTTTTTATTTTTCTTTCTTCTTTCTTTCTTACAATGTTTGCTTTTCTTTTCTAGGTGTAGTCCCCATAGAGTTTCCACCACCAATTCATCCATTCACCATCACCATAGTCCCTTGTGCTCTTCCCGTCCTTGCCCTAATCACAGTTCCTTCTTCTTCCCTGCAGAATGTCTCTGATTTGTAGTTGTCTGTTTATTTTTGTTTTGTTGTGGGTTTTTGTTGTTGATGTTACTGTTATTTTTTTCCCTTGACCCCCTATATTCCTTCTATAAGTGATACTTTTTTTCCCCTTCTGACTTACTTCCAGAGTATAATTCCTTCATCTCCATCCATGTTTGTGCAAGTGGCACTAGTTTATCTTTTATAATTGCTGAATAATATTCCATTGTGTGTAGATATACCACATTTTCTTGAGTTAGTTTTCTATATTTGGACATTTGGGTTGGAGAACACACAAGACTCAACAAAAAGCAAAAACCCAACCTCCATTTTTATTAACCAAGTTAACTTGGGGGAAAAATCCTTCGTATTTCACTTCTTATTACAGAAAAATCTCTCAAACACAGAATACTACTTTTTTTAAAAAAAATTATTTATTTATGCATATAAGCACAGATATAGGCCAGAGGTGTGGGGGTGGTGAGAGGATTCACCAGAGACAGAGTGGGGAGTGAACAGGCAGATTGACTGAAATACACTGCTGAGGGGAGCAGCAGACCATGCAGGAGAGGTCTGCCACACCTTGTGGGTCGCCTTCCCAGGAGGCAGAGATTGAACTGGTGCTGCAGTGGCTGCGGTTTGCTTCATAGTGTGTTGCTTAACCCATTGTACCACCAGGGAGGCCCTGGATCCTACCTTTTTCTCTTAACAAGTACAGAGAAACAAACAGCCTTCTTGGTGATCTTGTTTAGGTGCTTCTGACTTGAGGTCACCAGTGGGCACTAGTATTAGAGGAAAAGGTAGTCCTAAAAAAATTACACAAGTAAGTTTACAAGCTTCAATCCCCACTCCAGACCAACAACATCCCCAGACCACAAACTCTATAAAGTCATTATTGAAGCGTAAAGCACTGGGACCTAAAGATAAAGTTAAGCAGCCAGGCTGGGTATAAAACCAGACATGTGGGCTTGGGAGCTCTCTGTTCGGAGCCAGCCTGCCGTTAAGTTCCAGTTCAGAAAAACTAGTAGAACATTTACGAATTTATATCCCTCTCTTCTCCTTGTGTTAGTCTCTACTTTATTTCTCCTTCTTTTGTAAGTAAAACCCTTTATTAACCTCTGTTGTGTGTGCCTGCAGTTGGGGCATTATAAATGCCTTTTGAGCATCTGGGTAACGACCCAGTGAAGCAAACCCTGTAACACTAGGTCTTAGCGCCCAGATAGGATACGTAGACAGAGGAGGTAGCAATAATGTCAAATCTACACTGTCCCCTTTGCATCCTCTGGAAGTTGCATTTGTATTATCAGTCCTGGTACATGAGCCAGTTTGTGCATATATTCCCATCTGTGAACTTCAGTTTTTTCACCTTCTTAAAATGAGTTAATGATAGAACCTACTTCATTCAGCTGTTGGAAGGACCGAATGAGATGATGCATTCCAGTGGTTTTATGTTAATGAGATCTGATACATGTTAAAGGTTTTGTGTGAAAAAGTGAATGCCTTCCTTGACATAATGAGTCAGAAAAAGGTTCACACCATAAAATGAAGAATCTTGATGGAGAAGGAAGAAGGGTACTTTCTTTTTTTTTTTTTTAAACATTTATTTATTTATGCATACAAGAACTCTGGGGTACAGGCCAGAGGCACAAGAGGTGAGAGGATTCAGCAGAGCAACTGAAGTACATTGCAGAGGGGAGCAATGGGTGAGGCAGGAGAGGTGTGCTGCACCATGTGGGTACCCTCCCTGACCTGGGATTGAACTGGCACTGCTGTGCAGCAGATGCTTCACAGTGTGGCACTCTACCCGCTGCACCACCAGGGAGGCCCAACTCCAGCTTTCTTAAACTTTTTGTGGCGTAAATTTTCTTTTTTGCTCAAAGGACTTTCCTCAATATTTTCTTATTGTAGCACTTGTGTGCTGGTGATGATGTCTCAGCTTTTAAATGTGTGAAAGAGTACTTAATTTTGTATTTAAAAGATACATATTTCAAAGATAATTCAAAGACTTCTATATACTGGTATAGAGTTGTGGGTTAACATTTCTTTTTAATACTTGAAAGATACTCCTTCACTGTCTTCTCTATACTCTTTATCTTTATTGTTCTCTATAAATGTGAGTCTTCCTCTGCATTACAGAGTGCTTGACTTTTTGTTTATTTATAAGTTGTTGGTGTTCTGATTGAGCATATAAATTCTCAGGTTTCTGATCACTGTTTTCTGATAATTCTGTTCTGGGGTCATCTCATCTGAGTGTCTGCAACCTCAGATCCCTGTGCTTCTTGAGGCTATTATAAGATACTTGTACAAAAAAAGGAAGAGGAAGCACCCTTCATTCCTTTGTATGACTTCTGAGTTCTAAGATTCTCTTGTCATTCTTTGTACCATTCCAGTAATACTTAGGGCAGTTTTACTTAAGCTGCCTCAAATAGCAAGGGGTACTTTTTAGTTTCAAGGTGTTATAAGGAGTATTTCTGATGTCTCTGATAGTTGGTGTGGATGACTACAGCTCAGAGTCTGATGTGATTATTATACCTTCAGCCCTGGACTTTGTCTCACAAGATGAAATGTTGACGCCACTGGGGAGGTTGGACAAGTATGCTGCAAGTGAGAACATATTTAACAGGTATGTGCATATTCTTTTCATTTGACTAAATGTAAAATCCTGTTGTTGTTTTTAATTATACTAATTTCAGTAGGGAAAATGGCTTTAGTAATCTGTGAGGCATCAAGTTTTATTAATTCTTACCACCATGGCCTCTTTTATAATTGTTTATTCCTCGACCCTAGTTATCATAAAACACTGTCTTTATTGACCAAAAATTCAATTTCTTTTTTGCTACTAGGCATAATTTTGATATTTGTGTAAATTTATTACCGAGGAATATAATCTTTCAACAAGAGATGTTGTATATCATCTTTTGTACTTAACGTGTGCTAGATATAATGTTCAAGTCCATAGGAACACAGTGTTAACCAAGAGCTCACACTTTTCCTAATGCCTTGTTTCTCCAGCTGTGGTTCCCAGACCCACCTGTATCAGACTTTTCTGGGAAATCAAAAATTCTTTGCTCAAATTTTTTTTGTATCAATATATAAAACATGTTGGTATGGTTATGTATAGGTGCCATTTTGTGTAATGAAGAACATTTTCCTATTATTATGATAACTGTTTCGTATGAATTTTCATTGACCTGAGAAATTTGTCAAATCAGTTAGATAAAGGTGAAATATTTTGATAAACTATTCAGTCTCATCTTTTTAAAATAAAATCCACACTGATGTTTGTCCTTTGTGGACTTTCAAATATGTGCTATAAAATATATTAAAGATTTATCTTTAGAACTATGTTTTAAAATTATAAATACTGGTTATTGATGCCACTGAACACTAAATAATTTTCCTGTTCTGTGTAGACAAATGGTGGCCCGGAGTTTGCTGGATACATTGAGGGAAGTCTGCGATGATGAAAGAGATTGCATTGCTGTTCTGGAAAGAATTAACCGATTAGCTGATGATTCAGGTATTTACATTTATGTGGAGAAAGCATACTTCCTCCTTTCCCACACATGGTTCTTTTATCAAATTTGTCTTTTTAAAGCTAGTGAAAATTTTAGTGTGATATGAAAACTATCAGTAACAAGAGAATAAAAATCTGTTACTAATATCTGAACATTTTCTAGTAGGCCCATTTGGTTTAGTTTTGGAAATTCCTCATCAGAAAGAACATTGTTTTGCATTATATGCATTAATAATTTAGGATAAATAAAAACTTTAAGAATAATTTTCAATAAATTAAAAGGTATGGTTGGCATGGGGTGTTAAGTGCTTTTAGGCATATATAAAGTGCTTTTTTTGGTATACCCGCTGAACTTCATGAAATCTAAAGTTCCTCTGGACACTCACGTGAATGTTTACCTTAAGGTAACTTTAAAAATCGTAAGTACCAAAGTCTGGTTAGGTCTGATGTAGAAACTTGCTTGCATTGATAATCTTACAGTCATATATACATGTTTGTCACTTTCATATTTTCTATGAATTGCCTTTTTATATTCTTTCTTGTATTCATTTGAATAGTAAGTTCTTTGTATATTTTAGTTATTAATACTTTGCTATACATATATTTTCTAAGGCTATTTTTTCTTTTAGTTTATTATGGCATTTGTTTATAAGAAGTATTTGTACAGAGAAATTAATTGATCTTTTAGTTGGTTTTAGGCTTTTTATTTGTGTTGAAAGGGCTTTGCACCTCAAGATTACACCTGTTTATAGCTTTTTAAAAATTTTTTTTAATAGCTTGTTTTTAAAATCTTATGTTTTAGTGCTTTTGGTGTTTGAGGGTAAAGTTTGGAACTTTAATTCACCTAGAATTTTTGTATGATGTGTGTATCATGTTGTTTTTCTCACACACCTAGCTGATTTTCTTACCATTATTTATTGGGCTATTCGTCCTTTGGAAAATCCAGATATTTCAAATGCCATATTAGTCACATTTAAAATTTTGTCATATAAACTTGATGTGGGTCTTTCCGTGTTTTGTTTTTTGTCTTCCTAAATCTTTTGGCCTCCTTTAATGTTCACATTTTAAATGTTGTCTGTTTGTACCTCCTTTATTCACTAATGACATTTAGATTAGGGACTCATCCTTTCCTAGGAGATCCTTGAATAGTAAAAATTTTTACTATAATTTTGTATAGTAAAATTTTACTGTCAGTTTTTACTATAAATATTATTTAGTTGATGTGTGAATACTTAGCTCAACTACAGCATGGTACAATGCAGATGATGAATAAATTCACTCATTAAAGGCAATGATTGCGTAGGCAGTGCATCCTGCAAGCTTGGAATGGAGTAAGGTCTTTCACTCATGGGGTTGATCTCGTGTATATGTTTGTGAAAAGGATTGCAAAGGTAGGAGATTATTTTGTAAAGCTTTCTCATGCTGAGGATGAGCATCCAAAAAGCTCTGTTACAAGATTCAAAACCCAGACAAAAATTTGGTTACAGTGGGAAAATATGTTTGCTCACATTTCTTTTATTTCAATAGAACCAACCGTGAGAGCAGAGCTAATGGAACAGGTGCCCCATATTGCACTGTTTTGTCAAGAAAACCGGCCTTCAATCCCTTATGCTTTTTCCAAATACTTGCTACCCATTGTGGTTAGATATCTTGCAGATCAGAATAATCAGGTAAGAGTGCCATTTACATGTTCGTATAGAAACTTACCTAGTGCGGTTTATGTAGAGTGGCCTATCCTAGGTAGTCTCACCTGAATGCTTTTTCCTCATTAACTACAGTCTGCTTTTCAAAATGACCACATTGAAAGTGACAGAATGACAAGATGTGTTGATAGTTTGGCAAATACAGGAGGTCTTTTTAATGCCATTAATAAGATAAACCTACTAATTGCTTTCTTACTTGCAACCCTTATAGGTGTCTCTTAAAGTTTGTTACTTTGAGAGACATCTCTTATAAGGATGACTTTTGTGTTTCACTTCATCTGTTATAAGACAATCTGGGCCTCCCTGGTGGCACAGTGGGTTAAGCAACGCACTATGAAGCAAACTGCAGCCACTGCAGCACAAGTCCAATCCCTGCTGCCGGCCAGGGCAGGTGACCCTCATGGCGCAGCAGACCTCTCCTGCTTCTCCCGCTGCTCCCCTCAGCGGTGTGTTTCAGTTGATCTGCCTGTTCTGTTCCCCATTCTGTCTCTGGTGAATCCTCTAACACCACCACCCCCCCGCCCCCAACACACACCTCTGGCCTGTACCCCAGTTCTTGTATGCATAAATAAATAAATCTTTAAAAAAAAAAGACAGTCTGCCAAATTCAATTTTTATAATAGTTTAAGAAAAAATAGGAGCAAACCTTTATTTCTAAGATTTTGACATTTATGAATACCTTGAAATTGAGATGAAAACTCTTCAGATTTGTAAAAATCAAACAGTAGAGCTTTGTTATATTATGTCAGTACTTAGTTTATACTGTTATGTTTTTCCTTAGGTAAGAAAAACAAGCCAGGCAGCTTTGCTAGCTCTGTTGGAGCAGGAGCTAATTGAGCGATTTGATGTGGAGACCAAAGTGTGCCCTGTCCTCATAGAGCTAACTGCCCCAGATAGCAATGACGATGTGAAGACAGAAGCTGTGGCTGTAAGTAGAATGCATTTTTTTTCAATTTAGGTAAAAATTGATCACTGTGTTTTTCACAAACAGAAGGTGTTCATTAAATGCAGTATGCTGCATTATGTGTTACAGGTGTCTGTCAAAGCAGCTACACATCATTAAATTTGAAATGTATCGATTGGTTAGAAAGGGTCATAAGACATTAAAGGAAAAAGAGGTATCTTCTGTGGGCCCCATAAGATGCTGAGCACCTTAGATTGCTCTGTCACTAGGATTTGGGAAAATAAGATATACAGCAAGAAAATAACATGTAACTAAAATCATTATTGTGTCAAAATGGAAAAATAAGATCAGAGCAGTAACTAGCTCATTTAAAAACACAGGCACCAGAAACTATAATGAATGACTAAAGACTTGAACTCCTTCAGTTGCCATGGAACACTTTTCTAGGCAACTGTATTAAAAAAAAAATAAGACCTGCCCTTGACAGTGATCATTGTTGGGAAAAGGATGGTTAGGGATATAGTTTCACCTTTGATAGATGTAAATTAAGATTATTACAACAGTGTACAAATTAAATCATTAAGAGCATAATAAATATAATTAGGTTTCTGTTTCTTTTGATATGTTTAGTAAATATACTGAGTTATTTGAGGACCACCATAAAAGCATGAATTAGAATATAGTAATAGTGTTGCAGTTGACCTTTCTACTATAGCTCCTGAGTTCAGAGAGTGAAAATTTTTATAACAAATTAGAATCCTGAAAATTTATTCATATCTGTTTGGATGATGAGAATTTACTTTATAAATCAATATAATTGCATCTCTGTTACTATGAAAAAATTTACGCCAAAATTGTTTAGTGTTTCTGGATTATTAGTGGAATGAATTAAGTCATCTCTTTGATCCCTTTTCCTTAGAAATTCCTTGATTTCATTATCTTACTTACAGGTATTCAGGTACCAGATAGTAACTTAATTTTTTAGTAATTTTTTTTAAGTAAAATTCACATGAAATAAATGTAAAGTGGACGATTAAGCAGCATTTTAGTACATTCAGAATGTACTAAATGTAGAGCTACTAAAATATACATATATACATTCTCTCATCAGTTTGTCAGCTTAAAAAATAAAAAGGTCATTTTGAGTATAATTACTGGTTTAAATTGAGTAGAGTTTAAACTTCCTCTAGTATAATTTTTTTATTGGACTTAACATTTGTAAAACATAGTTAGAATAAAAAGACTATATACAGCCCTAGTATAAAACTTTTTTTTTTTTTAGATTATTTATGCATACAGTCACTGGGGCACAGGCCAGAGGTGTGGGGGGTGAGAGGATTCACCACAGACAGAGTGGGGAGCAGAATAGGCAGATCAATAGAAGCACACTGCTGAAGGGAGCAGTAGGCAAGGCAGGAGAGGTCTGCCTCACCATGTGGGTCCGCAGCAGGGATCGAACTCACAGTACAGTGGCTGCGGTCTGCCTCACAGTGCGTCGCTTAACCCACTGCGCCACCAGGGAGGCCCTATTTTGTTATCTTTTGCATTCCCTGACTTCAGTTTTTCTCTGATTCGTGAATAATTCATTCAAATTTAACTATGCTATATTAGTAGTACATTATAATTTTGGATCTGTAACTAGGCTTGGAAATGCTTAGAAACAATATGGATTCAATAAAATAATGCTGACTTTTGATTCCAAGAGATAGGTGTATGGTCTCCAGTTCTGAGGTTGTTGGAATTTTAGGGAGGTTGTGTTGAATTTGTGGATGGATACAGGGAGAACTGCCAGTCTCACAATCCATTAATACAGTGGATTGATGCATTTCGTTCTTTGATTTATCTGATCATTTTTTGCAGTTTTCAGCAGATGGGATATATATATATATTTTAACACTTGTGAAATGATCCTGTTCTTAAATGTTTTTAGTTGCTCATTGATAATTTAAAAAATACATTTGATTTTCAGTGTATATCCTACAGAGTTCCTAAACTCACTTATTTCTAATTGTGACTTCTTTTGTGGAAAGAAAATTATGTCATATATGACTGTTTTTCTTTCCAAATCAGTATGTTTTTTACTCCTTGTCATATTTGTATGGATTAGGTGTGGATATACTAGATAAACAACAGGCCGTCAGATTGTTTTCTTTATTAACTGGAAGGAGAGATATAGTTTAATAATACTGGCCAGTTTTCAAACACAGTTTAATCCTCACTTTGGTGGTACTGCATTAAGTCAAGTGTGTGTGTATAGGAACTGCAGCCTTGTCTTCCTCAGAACCTAGTCTTTGTGGAGTAAGGACTCGGTTGAGTTTGCTTTAGTTTCTATTAAAATGGTCCCTTTGCAAGGTAAGCACTACATCTCTATAGAGTTTTTCTTAGTAAAACATATTAAGTTGCAGATTCTTTTTAGGGATAGTTTTTCTGGGCTATATAAACCCAGATCTTTCTTATAAGTAATGTTTTCCTTTGAACAGTTACCATTTATTACCTTATTAGGGAAATTACAGGGTTTTATTGCTTTTAAATTTATCAGGCAAAGTGATATAAAATTGAAACTATAAGCAAAAATGAAATTTATAGGATTTTTCACTGAGTTTACTGTGCATTTAGTAAATATAAGTAACTTGATTATTTTGGCAGTAATTAATATCCATTTTCCTTTTTTCAACTTGATGAATAAGATGAAATATTTTGTATGTGACATGTGCAGTATAATAATGCAGTGTCTTAGTTACATTTTTTCAGTATGTTTTTCTTATTTATTTTAGATAATGTGCAAAATGGCTCCCATGGTTGGGAAGGACATTACAGAGCGTCTTATCCTCCCTAGGTTTTGTGAGATGTGCTGTGATTGCCGAATGTTTCATGTTCGAAAGGTATTTTTAGTCTTTTTGTTTTTCTGTTAGTAACACATGGCTCTAGTGATTAATGTATTGACGTGTGAAAGTTAAGGTACTGTTTTTTTTTTTTTAGAACTCTACATGTAATACTTTGAGCTTTTAAAATGTTTTAAAGATTTTGTTGATTTATTTTTACATAGAAGAACTAGGATACAGACCAGAGGTGCGGGGGTGAGAGGATTCACCCCAGACGTAGTGGGGAGCAGAACAGGCAGATCTACTAAAATGCACTGCCAGGGAGAGCAGTAGGTGAAACAGAAGTCTGCTGCACCATGTTGGCTTAACTCCCTGCTGGGGATAGCACTGAGACTTAACCCCTACCCAACCAGGAGGCCTTATGTATAATACTTTGAAATGTCAGTGATGCTTTTGTTTACAGGTCTGTGCTGCCAATTTCGGAGATATTTGCAGTGTCGTTGGCCAGCAAGCTACTGAGGAAATGTTGGTAAGTATTACAGAAATAAGGCCGGGATGAAGAAGTAAAATGCAGTGTGAAGTCTGAAATGCAAAATGCATATTCATCCCCAAAATCTTAACTAAAACAATCTCATGAAAATAAACCAGAGAGAGAGATGACTTTGAATTCAGGAATTTAACTTTCTGAAACCTGGGCACTTGGATTGTGTTTTAAGGACAGTTTTATTGAAAATGTAGGTATGTTGTAAGAATCATCGATCTACTTTTGCTGCTCCCAGTCTCATTAAGCAGTCAGTTCTTACTCATTCAGTTGAATCTTTAATTTTTTTGTGACTCTTAAGTATTTTAGTGACAATTAAATCTACAGCAGGTTATTTTTAAATGGTTGGTACATAGGATATATAGTTTAATGTACAAGTTAACATACTTACAGTGTGTCTGAAACCATCTGTTATACAAAATAATTTTAGATACAAGCTGTTGGATAACATTTAAGTTGTATTTGTTAAGAGTGTTTTTGCTTTTCCATAGTCTGTGGTGTTATGAATTAGATATGATTTATTTAAAATTATTGCATATTAATATTAAACAGGTCTACATTTTGTTAAGAGTGTTTTAAAACACCATGAAAATAGAAATTGAAATAAACGTAACTAAAAGAAATCTACCTGCCTGCCTAACAAAATGCTCTTTCTTGTGTAGCTGCCCAGGTTTTTCCAACTTTGTTCTGATAATGTTTGGGGAGTCCGGAAGGCCTGTGCTGAATGCTTCATGGCGGTTTCATGTGCAACATGTCAAGAAATCCGACGAACTAAATTATCAGCACTATTTATTAATTTGATCAGTGATCCTTCACGTTGGGTAATATTTTGTTTAATTCTCATTTTTATAAAATAATACATTTTACAGTAAATAGGATTTTATTTCATAATTTAAGAAATACTTTATAGCTTAAGATGTTAACAGTTTTAGGAGTAGACAGACTGCCTTTTAACTGGACAAAATTACTACACACGTATAAATAATACTCATTTTCATTCTACTGATGTGATATCATTTATTGATCTTCAAATGTAGATCAAAACTTCAGTCCCTGGGATAAGTCTCAATTGCCATAGTGTAATAACTCTTTGTATGTTGCTGATTCAGTTTGCTAAGTTCTTTGTTAGGGTTTTTATATCCAGGGTATTAATAGCCCTATAAATGGAATTGAGAAGTGTTCCTGCCTGTAAGTTTTGGGAAAATTCATGAAGAATTAGTATTCTCTCATAAATATTTAGTAGAATTCAGCAGGGAATTCTGCTGGGCCTGGGCTTTTCTTAGTAGGGTTTTTTTTTTTTTTTTTAACTGATTTAAATCTTCATTTGTTATAAGTCTATTTAGATTATTCGGTTTCATTGGTTTGTTTCTCTAAAGGACTATAAGCCAGAGAGAGAAAGATGACCTAATTATTGTAGTATTTTTTTATAATCCTTTAATATCTGCAAGGTCAGTAGTGATGTCCTTTTTTCTGGTTCTGGTAATTTGAGTCTCGCTTGTTTCTTGGCCAGTCTGCTGTTCATTTTGTTGATCTTTTTAATGCTTTTGGTTTCTTGATTTTCTTTGCATTTCTTCTGTTTCATTAATTTCTACTTTATTATATATTTTTACGTATTGACACATGTATAGAATTTTTTTTTTAAGATTTATTTATTTATGCATACAAGAGCTGGGGTACAGGCCAGAGGTGTGGGGGGGTGAGAGGATTCACCACAGAGAGCAGGGAGCA
>JAGFMF010011598.1:401920-461892 GCA_019455555.1 Galemys pyrenaicus | reverse complement strand
CCCCTCCCTGGCCGGCAGCAGGGATCGAACTTCGTGCTGCAGTGGCTGTGGTTTGCTTCATAGTGCGTTGCTTAACCCACTGCGCCACCAGGGAGGCCCATGTATAGAATTTTTAATCTGTTCTCTGAGCTGCTTGCTTTCAGAACTGTTCGCTTTTTTTCCCCCTGGTTTCTCAAGGTGGTGGAAGGTTAGATAATTAACTTGAGATCTTTTTCTTTGAATTACCATGTGGTGTATCTTTACCTTAAAGAATTTCCTTTTCTTTCATTCTTCTATTTCAAGTTTTTTTAGTTGCATGAACATTGGTTTACAACACTGTATTTTTAGGAGTACAAGGTCATACCTCTTTGATGTATGTTGCTTTACCACACCTGCCACTGAGATACTAGTAACTCCACCACAATCCATGCGGCCCATTCTCTTCTTTGCTTACACACAGACACAGCCCTGCCTCCAAACTCAGTTTTACATTTGATTTCAGGAGGTTATTTTTTTTCCTGTTCCTTTGCTTTGTTTTTTTTTTTTTCCACATAAGAGTGAAATTATATTTCTCTTTCTTCTTCTGATTTATCTTACTTAGCATAAGTCCCCTCCAGTTCCATCCATGTGGCTTTAAGTGGCAGGATTCTCCTTTTTTTTTTTAAATAGCTGAGTCATGGTCCATTGTGAATCTATACCACATCTTCTAACGCACTCATCCATTGTCTCTTATCTTGGCTGTTGTAAATAGTGCTTCAGTGAACACAGAAGTGCTATGTCTTAATAAATTTTTATATTCCTTGGGTAAACACCTAGGAATGGAATTGTTGGATCTAACGGAAGATGGTAGATCCATTTTAATATTTTGAGAATTTGCCATATTGTTTCCCATTGAAGCTGAACCAGTTTACATTCCTATCAGACAATATAAGGGCTCTTATTTCTCCACATTCTTGCCAAGACTTGTTTTTAGTGTTTTTTCCACAAGTGTTAGGTGGTATTTCATTGTGGTTTTGATTTATGTATCCTTGATAATAAATGATGATGAGCATTTTTTCATCTGCTCTTTTGCTAGCTTTTTGTCTTCTTTTGATGAGTGTCTATACAGCTCTCCTGTCCATTTTTTGATTGGGTTATTTGTTTTTGGTTCTTGTTGACTTGAATAAATTCTTCATGAATTCTGATATTAACCTCTTGGTGACATAGAATGTGCAGATATTTTTTTCCCACCCCAGTAGATGTCTTTTTGTTTTAATGATAATTGTATTCCCTTTGCAGAAACTTTTTAGTTTGTTGGACTCCCATTTGTAACTTTGACTTTGACCTTAAAGAATTTTTTTAACACTTTTATTAGGTGTGTCTGCTCAAAAAGATTCCAATATCTGGGGCTGTATTTTATCTTCTTTTTTTTTAAGATTTATTTATTTTTATTATGCATACAAGAACGGGGGTACAGGCCAGAGTCGTGGGAGGTAAGAGAATTCACCAGACAGAGTGGGGAGCAGTACAGTCAGACTGACCGAAACACACTACCCAGGCCAGCAGCAGTCGAGGCAGGAGAGGTCCTCCACGCCATGTGGGACCCCTCCCTGGCCGGGGGCAGGGATCGAACTCGTGCTGCAGTGACTGCGATTTGCTTCATAGTGCATTGCTTAACCCACTGTGCCACCAGGGAGGCCCTATCTTCATTTTTAAAAGGTGATTTTGTCAGAAGGCAAAAGAAAAATAATAGATGGCTTCACTTTTAGGAGGAATATAAGGGAACCAATAAAGGATCAGGGTAAAGAACAATAACAATTAAAAATCGGACAACAAAAAGACAAAGACAAATCATGGTTACTTTGTGGGGGGTGGGAAGGAGAGGGACTGGGATGAGGGCAGGAAGAGCACAAGGGACTGCGGTGACGGTGCACTGGTGAAATGGTGGCAATTCTCTGGGGCAACAATTGATGCCAAATATATATAAATAAAGAAAAAAATTAAAAGGTGACCTTGCCGGGTATAGGATTCCAAGGTTAATAATTGTTTTCTTTGTGCTCTTTAATTATTACCTATTCTACCTTAGCACCTCTGTTGAGGAGTCAAAAGGTTTATCTTACTAGGATTTCCTTATAACTGATGTATCCTTTCCTTGTGCTGCCTTCAGAATTTTTGTTTGTTTTTAACTTAGCATTTTTATTATGATATGTTTTTAAATTTATTTTATCCTAGTTGAGACTGTTTGCTGCTTGGATGTGTATGTAGGTTATTTTTTAAAATAACATAATAATGTAATGTAACTTAAAATTCTGTAACCTTTTCAACCTGTTTCGTTGATAACTATATTTTTCCAATCTTTTGTAAAATATATTCTATCAGTATTATATTTTTGATGAGTATGTATATAGTTGTCGTATGTCTGTCTTCCACGTAATGAACAAGTTACAGTCTTTGCTACCTGAAAACATTATATATTTATCATGTGTTGTTGACTGTGTTGCTTTATATTTACCCTCTGACAATCTTTGGTGTTTTTTTCATTATTTTTGTTATTGAGACTATAGCAGGACTATGTTTAGTTTTGTTCTGTGCAAATGATTTACAGGATCCTATATTCAGATTCTCATGCTTTAAATATTCAAGCCAGGATAAAACAATTTTTGAATAATAGAAACTCCTTTATAAAAATTTTTAAATCCTAGTTGAAAAATGACCTGTAGTTCTTTTTTTCTTCCTAGGTTCGCCAAGCAGCTTTTCAGTCTCTGGGACCTTTCATATCTACTTTTGCGAATCCATCTAGCTCAGGCCAGTATTTTAAAGAAGAAAGCAAGAGTTCAGAAGATGTGTCAGTAGAAGACAAAAATAGGTATAATTTGAAAATCTCGCTTTCCAGTCTTAGTATTTGTGAACATTTTTTGATTTTATAATAGTTGTTCTTTTCAGAGAGTTAATTTCTCATAAATACAAAAGTTGGTTAATTTTTAATAGTGTTTTATTTTAAATAAGTTTGTTGAATGTCTCCAGTTAGTTACATATGAAATGAAAAGCTTGATGCCTGGCACACAGAAACCTAGGAAGGGTAGATTTAATCTTATTTTAAGAAGTTCAACTATTAAAATTGTTTACCAAGTAAATCATCTGTTGACACAATATACAAGGTAATGGCTATACAATGAATATGGTTTGGTTTTTAAAGAGTAAAACTTATGAGTGTTCATTTTAGCATACAGTCCTTTTCTTACTATTTTTCTTTACAGTCAGTTTATTTGTGGACCTTGGTTTGTTTACAAAATGATGATTGCGGTCTCTTAATTCAGGAGGAAAGTATTTTAATAATAAGCATCAGATTAGTGTACTTATTAACTAGAATATCAATGTTAATTACATTATCAGGACAGTTACATTTTAAAAGAAATTGTAAAGAGGCAACTTTTTATTTTTGAGCTCTTTTGCATTAAAGCATTTCAATTGAGTTTTAGTTTTTAAACTTTATTATATACTCAGGAAAAAATGACTCAAATGAAAAAGCAATGGAAGTATGCACAAACTTTTACAGTTTGGATCTGAAATAATTTAATACGTTTTTAGAACATCCCTGCTGTAATGCTTGAGTTACCATAGTGTCTTGTCCCTCCCTTGTCATGATGCTAATGGACATTTTCTTCTGTAGGTCTTGATACTGTGATATTTGCTTTCTTGGTGTTTTGATTTGGCAGTTCTTCCTTTCTTCTCTGCTGCCTTGTTTTACCTTTTTGCCCGTTCTCCTACTGTCCTGCTGAATAGCCAAACAAACCTGAGGTACTGTTTTTTGTAAAGGAAGAAAAATCACTCTAAACCTATCTTCCTAGCAAGCAAATTCTGTCAGTTCTTTTGAAAACAGCTGCTACAAGGAGTTTGACAAAAATGATGGGGGGAGGGGTGGGTTTGTTACCTGCTTTTCATTTTTTAAGTCACTCTACTTTTCCCACTATCTAATTGTACAAAGACTGTTATGTAACGGATTTATTTTTAAATCAAGAGTCTCTTAAGTGAAAATACAGATTTACAGATTTACAGGGGTTAGCACTCTTTTCTGAAAATGACCAGATAAATACTTTTGATCTGTCAGAGTTACTTAACTGTGCTTTTGCAGTGTAAAAGCAGCCATAGACAGACAGTACGTAAAACAGATGGACTTGGCTGTGTTCCAGTAAAACTTAGTTGATAAAACGATTGGTGTGGCTATAATGGTTGTTAGTTTGCTGACTTTGGTGTTGTATGTTATGGAAAGAGCTATTTATATAGGTAATTTAGTTAAAAGATGCCTTAATTCCTCTTCCATTGTAATAAAGTATGTTTTAATGTCAAGTCAGTACTCTTTGTACCATTTAATTTTTTTGCTCTATTTATTAGACTTTATTAAATATGTTAATGGAATACAGTAGAGAGAAGAGGAATTTCCCAGCGAAGGAAGGAGTTGTGTTAAATATTGTAAAAGCTTTTGTGCAGTTTACATCCTAACTTCAAAAAGGGTAGTCCTATGTATTAACCTCAGAACCATATTGTTTGTACCTTCTTAAGTTCTGCTTTGACTTTTGTTTTAAGCTCTCTTCAACTTGTTTTGTTAGTAAAGATTAACTGGTTGTTTAATGCAAAATTTAATTGAGCACCTACTATGAACCAGCTCTTATATATAGAATTATGGAATTGATTCCTGTTTTTAAGGTTCCCTCGGTTGCCTGCAATTCAGATTTTTCAACCAAATATCTTACAAAGCATTTTTTCCCCCACAGTATATGTCTACTATTTATTTAATATGGGGTGTGTTAAGTAATTCTGGAAACAATATCTGTTAATACTCTTTGAAGTTTTTATTGGTAATAAATCTCTGGCCTTATATATCAAATTTATCTTTCACTCACCCTACACCAGGCTATTAATGCATCTTTGAGAGTTTAATAAAGGTTACTTCCAGAAACAGAGTTAAACACTCAGATGTGCATTTTTAAATTATATAAGATTCTCTCTTCTAGTTCATCAAACCAGCTGATTTATTATTTGCTGAATATACTCCATTCTTCTGGTTCTTCTTGCTTCTGTTTGGGAAGCTGTTTGGGTCATCCATTTTGACAGAGTTTGCTCTCTATACTCATCAACTCCAAGAATCTTTTTGGGACTTCTCCAGGAAATGTAAAGCCTTTGTGTTGTTGCTGTCATTAGCCCTGAAATAAGAGCACTAATTTTTAATTTTATCTTTTTAATTGTTTGCCTTATATTTTACACAGTAGCCTTAGTCCATCACATTTAGTAATCTATAGTTTTTTAACCTTTGTATAAACTTATACCTTCACTGAATCTTGGTACAGTGAAATTGTATAGTAAATAGTTGGCACATAATCTTAAATGGATTATTTCTAAGAAAATAAAGGATTTACTCTCATAAGCAAGTTTTTGTTAGTTTAGAATAATGCTAACTATATGAAAGTGAAATTGATTGTTATTAGTAAAAATTGGGAAGTATTTCAACTAATATTAAAACTTCACTTAATGAATTCAGAGTACCTAAAAGATGTGTATTAGAGGGTTTCCTTGCTTTCATCTCAGGATATGGTACTTGTTTAACCAGATCTTCCATTGGTCATTTTCTCCTTGAAATAGATGTACTTAATTTTCTAGCCCCTCATGTCTAGTCAGAAACTCTGAAGATGTTAGTTGTAAACTTATGTAAACACTAAAGGAAACTTTAGTTTATTTTTTAAAAGAAATTGCTGGGTTACTTCTGGCGCTCTTATTTTAACCTAGTCTCTTAGGAGATAGGACAGTTCTCTTGTTTTTGCCTCTTTAAATTTTGAAACAAGACTATCAAAAATTTGGAATTCAACATCTTCATTTTGCAGTTGACTGGTAGCCATCTTTAGGAAAGAATCAGTATTTAGAGAAATTAATTTTTGACTGTTTGAAGAAACTGTTACTCATACATGTAGTAATTCCTCCCAGAACCTAATACTAAGGAAAACTTTTTTGTTTCTCTTGATTTTCTTTCTTAAACCATATTAGGGGTCTTAAGTTTGGACAAACTAATTTTATGTTTATTAGACAAACAGAATGACTTGGCCAGTCATTCTTCTGGGTTTTTGGGGTTTTTCCTGCTCAGAATATTAAAATTTAATCTTAATGCTAAGATGAAAATAGCTATCAAGGAACTTCGGCTCTTGAACTAGCTTTTATACAAAATGGCTTTCTAATTGAATTCTTTTTGTATATTTTAAATGGAAAGAAAACAAATGAAGTCTTAAAGTTTTATCCATTTACTCCCCATCCCTCTCAAACAATAACTTGTTACCCTGATTTTTAAAATTGCTTTTGAAGGGTATTAGAAAAGTTGTAGCTATTTCCAAATGCCTCCCATTCATGTTCTTCAGATGTTAATGCTTTACTGTTTTTGCTTTTTTTCCCCAAATTTCTTGTGAATAAGTTTCAGACACCATACTTTTAGTTTTCCAAAATGTTTTCCTGTATTTTGTCAAAATACAGACATTAATACATAGCCACAGTCCAGTTGGCAAAATGAAGAAATTGTCATTGATACTATTATCTAGAGACTTTATTAAAATTTTACCAGTTCTCCTTTAAAACAAAAGGTAGGGGCCTCCTCGGTGGCTCAAGGGGTTAAGGCACAGCACTCTGAGCCAGCCAGAGAGGTGACCCACATGGCGCAGGCAGACCTCTTCTGTCTCGCCCACTGCTCCCCTCAGCAGTATGTTTCAGTTAGTCTGCCTGTTCTGTTCCCCACTCTGTCTGTGGTGACTCTTCCCACTCTCTGCACCTCTAGCCTGTACCCCAGTTCTTGCATGCATAAATAAATCTTTAAAAAATAAAACAGTAAAAATGATAATTTTTTACTAAGGACAGAATGATTAGAATCTGTTCTATATTTATATATTAAATAAGAAAATAAATGGTCCTAAATACAGATTCTGTTCTATATATATTAAATAATAAAATAAAGGATTTGTTAGTTACTAAGGACAGAATGATTAAAATCTATTCTATATTTATATAATAAATAAGAAAATAAATTCTCCTAAATGCAGATTCTGTTCTATATATAGTAAATAATAAAATAAAGGATTTGTTAGTTTAGAATAATGCTAACTATATGAAAATGAAATTGATTGTTATTAGTAAAAATTGGGAAGCGTTTCAACTAATGTTAATACTGTTAAAAATGTTAAATATACTCTTAAAAATAAAGGAGAATAAATCTTTTATTTTCTTATTTAATATATATTAAATAAATATATTCACTTATAAAAAACTCATTTATTTTGCACAGTAGCATTAGCTTCAAATATACTCTTAAAAATAAAGGAGAATAAATCTTTTATTTTCTTATTTAATATATATTAAATAAATATATTCACTTATAAAAAACTCATTTATTTTGCACAGTAGCATTAGCTTCAAGAAATATTCTGGAGGGGAAGAATCTTATAGGTGAGCTAGGCTGGTAACTCAATTTTGTGAATAAAACTAAATGAGCACTCTGATAAAAGACAGAGTTTTGGGCCTCCCTGGTAGCACAGCGGGTTGAGCAACACACTGTGAGGCAAATCGCAGCAACTACAGCACAAGTTCAATCCCTGCTGCTGGCCAGGGAGGGGACCCACATGGCGCAGGCAGACCTTTCCTGCCTCGTCTGCTGCTGCCCTCAGCGGTGTGTTTCGGTCGGTCTGCCTGTTCTGCTCCCCACTCAGGTGAATCCCCACTCAGGTGAATCCTCTCACCTCCCTGGACTCTGGCCTGTACCCCAGCTCTTGTATGCATAAATAAATAAAACTTTAAAAAATAAATAAATAACAGGGTTTTATGTTGATGGGGTACTGGACAAGAATCTCAAACTTGAAGTCCAATTCTTCCACATTGTAACAGAATTGTTTGTGTAAAATAAGTATTTTATAGTTATAAGAATGGAAGGGAAACTTCAGAATTCAAAATACTCTCAATATGTTTACAGATGACATTTTTTCATCTGTTTTAAAGTTTGTAAAAATCATACACACTGCTTTCATAATTGTATTTGTTAAAATCATAAGGAAGTTGATATTTCCTGTGAACACATGTGGTGGCTGTGTTTAACCTGGGCTATTACACAGGTTACGTTACCTTACTGGTAAACCTTCTGGTTAATATTGTTTAGTCTATGTATTTAAAGGTACATATAATATTTGAAGGGAGCATCTTTAATTTTTTTCTCCACACTCACCTTACAAATTTAACTCACATATTCATCCATTTCTTAATGTTTCCTAGAAAGGGGTTTCTCTAGCAAAAAGAGAAAAAAAGTTTCTCCCCATTTAATTTGTCCGCCTATGTTTGGAGTACATATTCTTTCATCCCAGAGAGTCATTGTATTACCATATTTCATTACTTTCCTATGTCAAATTCTTTCATCTTTTCTGACCTCTTTCCTTGTGAACAAAAATATGCTGGCCCTTACCATTCTTTCATACAAGAAAACATGCCTTTTATACTTTGTATGCCATGACAACTATCATGTTTTTCTTTATCCACATTTGCCTCAGACCCATCTAAGAGCCTCATATGTTCTTGATGACTTCCAGTTTTGTCACGAGTGTCCAGCCAGTTTGCCTTGGATATAACCACCTATAATTTGACAGCTACCTAACTCAGAATATCTAAACATGAACTTTTCACTTTTAGTTTCAGTTGGTGCTGCCTACATCTGCTCAGTTGGGCTAACCAGAAATCTGGAAAATCTCCCCAGATGTCCACTTCCTTTGTCACCTCCAGCATGCAATAAGTGAACAAGTCTTACTAGTTTTGTCATCATTTAAATGTGTTCAGTTAATCTGTGTGGCACCAGAGACACTGCTGTTATTCAGAAGGTCATCACTCTCTTCCTTACTCTTAACTCCCACCTCCTGTCTTACCTCCAGCCCATTTCTGCAGTGCATCCAGAATGGTCTTTCAAAAATAACACATCAAAAAATGTAATTGCCTTTTAATCTTTTGTATCCTATGGCCCATATGATAAATTTCAGAGGGATTTAGCTCGAATACGTTGGTTCCTGAAAAGTTTTCAGGCGTCATTTCCTTCTCTTAAGCATAATAAATTCAGTACTATTTTCTGAGTGTATTATACCTCTTCTATCACTATTGCCTTTCTATGCTGTTTTCTTCTTTGAAAGCATTTTCTTCTACTTAGTCTCCTAAACATTTGTTTCTTCTAAATATAACTCATCATTTCCTCTAAAGCCTTTAAATTCTCATCTTCGCCACCTATATTCAGTGTGTATCCTTTTCTGTACTTACATTCTGTATGGCAATTATTTGCTTATATGTTCATTTCTCCTGTGTACTTCTAATTATAATCTCATGGGCAAGATCTCTGTCTCATCCACATATAAATCCCACTTCTAATTTTATTTCCTGGCTCCGAGTAGGTGCTCAATTCCTGTTTGTTAATGTTAAATTTAAATGAATCAAAAACAGAGAATAAACAGCAAAATTTACTGTAGCACTCTAGTTTAAATAATGGATGATGGTAATCAGTGCACTTCAGGGATTTGTCCTTATCAATTACTTCATGATTCCATTTTGGGAAACCCTTTAGAAACAGAGCTGGAAACTGTGGAAGAAATAATTTTATTCATACTTGGCAGATCTTACATATATTTTTGTGAGACAGTAAATAAGGATCTTCTCTAATGTGTAGTTTCTTTATAATATATGCAACTAGATTGTAATTCTCAGCTTTTCACTATGTCATTGAAGCAGACTGGTAATATAAATAATCCTGAAAAATCAGATAACTTAAAATATGTCCATCTTAAAATGAATTGGAGGAACTTATCTTCCTATTTTTTTTTTAGTTTATTTTTTTTCTTGAAATTAGTATGATATTGGAAAATTCCTAAATGTTACTTCCCCAACTAATATGTACTACTTTAATGATTACATCTCTGAACACTGAGTAACTAATGGAAAAAGAAACATTACTAGTAATATATATAAACTACTCAGTCTATACAAATCTATAATTTTTAATATTTAACTTGTATAAGTACTTTTGTTGATTTTTTTTTCATAAATTATTTTTATACTTTCATTTCTCCCCCTTCCCAATGGAACAATAAAAGGATCAGAGATCAAGAAGCTCCAGAAGACGTACAAATCAGGCCAGAGGAGGATGTTCCTTCAGATCCTAGTATTAGTAATTCCAGTGTCAAACTGGAAAACACACTGGAAGATCGGGCTGAAACATCTAGGAAATCTCCAGGTGAAATGAGTGTTCCAATGGACAGCTCTTTACTTTGTACTTTGTCCTCAGAATCTCATCAGGAAGCAGCTAGTAATGAGAATGATAAAAAACCTGGTAACTACAAATCTACATTACGGCCAGAGGTTGGCACCAGTTCACAAGATTCCGCTGTCTTAGATCAGGAATTGTACAATTCCTTCCACTTCTGGAGGACTCCTCTTCCTGAAATAGATCTAGATATAGAGCTTGAGCAGGACTCTGGGAATAAATTCAGCCCAGAGACAACAGAAGAAATACGTGAAGTCACCATTCCAGGTTCTCCAAACGTACCTATGGCCACCAGAAAGGAACTTGAAGAAATGATAGAAAATCTAGAGCCCCATATTGATGACCCAGATGTTAAAGGTATGGAAGATTCCATCAAATTCTTTATTCTAAAGCTGATAGAAAATGTTATTTTCTGACATTTTTCCCCCAGAAAAAATTGCCTTTTAAGAATTATGACTGTTGCTGTCATGGTTTTTTTTGTTATATAATCATAAGTTGTCTTGATAAATCTATTAATCTGATTTCTGTGAAAGTTCATTTGAGCTCATTAATTCATCATAAACATATCTATTGATTCACAAATCACTCAATTTTCAGTAAACAGTGTTGTACATTTACAATGTTAAGTTTTGACCCCTGCTTTACGTAGTATTCTGGGTCTTAATAGTTTGTTTTTTTTTTTACAAATAGTGAATGTAGTTAATGTTTTTTTTAAACAAGTGCTATAGTCTATTAACAGACAACAGTAACTATTTTCTTGTGGAATATGATGTTTTAAGAGTTGTAGATGTTTGCAGGAGTCATTTTTATTTCCCAATTTGTTTTCCTCCCATTGGGTTATATATATCACCTAGATTCTTTCCTTATGAAACAGTCTTAAAAGGTTGACTCTGTTACATGTTGAAGACCATGTGCCTAGAACTGATGTAGACTGGTCTTTCTGGTACTTTGAAGACTGCATGATGAGTCCTATAACCATTTGGGAAATACTGTTTTAAACAAAACAATTTTGAAAAGTCTCATATGTACAAGCTTTTAGACCTTGTATCACCATGGGATTTTTTTTTTTTCCTTATTCCAGAAAACCAAAGTTTTGAATTATCAGTTTGCTCAGTGTTAAGAAATACCCATTTTTATTTTTATTTTTTTTCATATGGGTACAGCAGTTTAATAGCATGTTTTATTTTTTTTTCTTTCTTTTTTTTTTAATTAAAATATTTTAAAATTTACGTATACTTGCCATTAATTGTAATCCCCATGTATTCCCTCCCCATCACCATCTCACCAGTGCACCATCACCTCAGTCCCGCGTGCTCCCAGATACAGTGATATATTTCTAAAACATATAGAACTTTGTATTTAAATTTTTAAAATTGCATCAGTGGTGGTGAAGTTAGCAGTTATCTTTATTTGACTTTATTATGAGATTTTCTACTATAATTTTATACTTGGAGAAAATCAAGTGATTTAATTAAAAATTAAGCATATCCTTGATTGCTGGAAGTTTTTTTAAACTACAGGTGATCAGTTTCACTTTTTTATCCTTTTTTGTTTGTTTTTTGGATTACAGTTTACATCAGTAAAATTTAGCTTTTGAATGTATGATCCTGTGAGATTTAACAGGTACATACAGTTGTATATAACTCCCACCAAAGTCAAAATATAGAATAGGTCTGTCTCCATCAGCCTGTAGCAACCACTGATGTTCTGTCAGAACCACTGTGTTCTGTCCCTATGATTTTTTGCATTTTCCAGGATGCCATAAAAATGGTCAAACCTGTTTGAGTTTGACTTCTGTCACTTAGTGTAATATATATTGAGATTTAATACTTGTTCCTTGTAGCTTCAGTCATTCCTTTTTTTTTAATATTCTGAAACAAAGGTAAGGACGGGGCAGTATTTTCTCTACCCTATCTTTTTTTAAATGTCGGTAGGTTATTCGAACCTGTGTTCAGTATTTTATGACATAGCAAGTCTACAGTTTTCATTTTGTTTGACAAAAATCTTCATCACAGTCTTGCCTTCATTCCTTCCCCCAGAGAATTGAGACACACACAAAAAAAATGTGCCTAAACTGAGTATTCATAGCTAAGGTTAGTCAGCTTTTGAAAAATGTTTGTCTTTACAGCTTTCAGCTTTTTCTTTAAGTATTATATATCAATTAGGTTTTATTCAATTGATCAAACTGAACTCCTATTTGTCTTTTTCTTACACTCCATTTTTCCTTATGCTTTTTCTGACACCATTTTTATGAAAAAGAAAAATTGCTAGGTAGGCTTTGATCCTATTCCAACAGATCTTGCTATTTTAGAGTACCTGCTAGCTCTGTAGTAGGCACTTAACAAATATTAGTTTAAATGCACTTTAAATTTTTTTTTTTTTTTTTTTTTTTTGAAAATAAGCTAAAAGTGATTATGCACATCTTGCTTTTTCAAAAGACCTGTATGTGTGTACAAGTTTCAGGATACAGCTTTGTGTTTCAAGGTAGCTAATACTTTTCACTTAAAATTGTAATGTAAACTTATAAATTATACTTGAGAGATTTCAACACTCAAGTACATAGTGACTATGTAAGTCACTATGTTGTGATTTAATCAGTTCTGTGTCTCTGTCAGCTCTTACACCTACTGTGATTTAAATCTGTCACATTCTTTCTCTTCATAATGATACTTTCACAACATATCCATTGACTGATGCATTCAGAATACTTAATGAGCACCTTGACTATGGACCAGATGCTATTCTAAGCACTAAATATACAGCAGTAACAAATCAGTCAAAAATCATAGCTTCAAAGAAAGGTGAGATACTTAGTACATAACTGACTGTTGTGTCAGATGGCTATGTGTACTGAAATATAACATAAATGGGTAGGTTAGGAATTTACTGCTGAGACTGCAGAATTCTTGAACATTTTATTCTTTTGGAATTTGAAGGCATGTTTAACTCTGTTCATTTAGTAACTGTGCCTTTATTTTCCATAGCATTATTTTGAACTTTTAAAGGAAATACGCCTAATTGTGGATACTTGGTGCTCTCTAATACTGTCTTTAAACTGTCAGGAAATACCTAACCTTTTGTATGACAGAACTATAAAACTGGAAAGTTCTAACCAGTGGCTTAGCCAGTTATGTTTCCTGTGTAAATTTCTTCTTGGCTCTTGGTGGGTAAGATCATTGGGAAACACTTGAAGGCATAATTGCTATAGCATCTGCACAGAAAAACCACTTTAAGGCATACCCTCAAAAGCAAGTTTCACTTCGGTTAAGCCTCTTTATCACTTGTTCTTTCCCTATTCCTTGGAAAATGTCATGGGAAACAATAATACTTTCGTTTTTGTTTTTGTCTTAAGGTACCTTTTGCTCCTCATAAACTTGCTAATTTAAAACTAACTTTTCTAGATATGTTGCTAAGGTTTCTCTTTATGAATTTTTTCATCAAAAAATTTAATAGTGTTGGGGCCTCCCTGGTGGCACAAGGGGTTAAGCAACGCACTATGAAGCATTTGCAACCACTGCAGCATGAGTTCGAACCCTGGCCAGGGAGGTGACCTACATGGTACAGCAGACCTCTCCTGTCTGCCTGCTGCTCCCGACCCTCAGCAGTGTATTTCAGTGGATCCACCTGTTCTGCTCCCTACTCTGTCACTGGTGAACCCTCTCAACCCCTCACACCTCTGTATCCCAGTTCTTGTATGCATGAATAAATAAATCTTTTTAAAAAAAAATTTAATAGTGTTTCCAGTGTCTAGAATGAGAAATTCATGTCAGAAAAAAAGAAAACTCTCAGTTACAGAACAGAAATTGAAGGCCACAAAAGGAAGTAGTTAAATTATGAAGGTGTGAGAGATCTTCCTTTTCAAATACTTGGGAAGTTGAGTTTTTCTTCTTTGCCTAGGGGTTTCAGAATGCTTGGAATTTGGGATCACTAAGGTGATTTAGGATTGAATTTAATCGGCACCTGAGTAGAATTACTGATACTAGCTTGATTTTCCACAGCTAGGGCAATAACTTGCCCAACCGAAAAATTTTCTTTCCAATTTAGGCTCAAGAGAAGGGTTGGACCCTTTTATAGCAGTAATGATAAAAAAAATTTGTATTTGCTCACCAATTGAAATCAGTGAATTATTAGGAACTTGTAACTAATCACAGTATAGTGTGTGGAAGAGTTAGAGAGTCTAAAGGTTAGCTCAGCCATACCAGTTTTTCAAGGAAGAAGTGAAATTAGAGGTTTCCCTATGGTTCCCATTTTTTAGTATGTGTCACTGAAGAGGGAGGGCCTGCATTTCTTCACACATCCGTTCTTAAATGATCAGTTTATTTGGCAGGTTTATGCCAAATAACGATCTGTCAGATAGGTGATTAACATGCCTGGTTTTTCTCCCATATCAGAGAGTTGCTAAGAGTTAAGCATAGTGGATCTTAACAACCTGCATCATTTTTGACCTGATAATGTTAGTAATGGGTGACAGTGTGTGATAAACTAGGAGGAAATCAGCAGTACTCTGAGCATTTCCAGAAATCACAGTGGGGAGGAGTGTAATTCAAGTACCGCTCTCTCAGAATATCAGTCTGAGATTATTAGCAAGGGAGTTAGCAACACAAATTTTAGTGTTGCTCACAGATTTCTTTTTCAGATTTTTTTTTTAAAGATTTATTTTATTTATGCATACAAGCACTGGGGTACAGGCCAGAGGTGTGTGTGGGGGGTGGTGAGAGGATTCACCACAGAGAGCGGGGAGCAGAACAGGCAGATCAACCGAAATACACTGCTGAGGGGAGCAGCAGGCACAGCAGGAGAGGTCTGCCTCACCATGTGGGTCCCCTCCCTGGCCGGCAGCAGGGATCAAACTCGTGCTGCAGTGGCTGTGGTTCGCTTCATAGTGCGTTGCTTAACCCACTGCGCCACCAGGGAGGCCCTCTTTTTCAGATTATTATACAACTCTGGTTCCTGGAATTTCAGTCTGCATTATAAGTCAAAAATAGATCTTGTTCAGTTTTCTTAAATTAGTCTTAGAGGTATATGTAAAAATTTCAGCATTAAAATTTCCAAACATTAGATTCTACTTATTTCTGTGGCAGGAGAATTTAAGCATCTAGCCTTTTCCATTATGATTTTTATATCAGATTTCTGAAGAAGGTAGCTTCACCGTATAACTCATTTAAACTATGTGAATGTATAAAGCTAAAGATGAATATATCAAAGATATGCAGTCTACTCAGAGATAAATGACTTAATGCAAGGCCTTTTCTGTTACTCCCTGAAGAACAGAATAGAGATGTGTAATAGAGACCCTTTGCATTTTGCCTGGGATGGGACACTTTATATAGTGTGCTATCTCATTTAGCACTATTTTGATTTTGTTTTGGAAACTTAAGTTTAAAGTGATTTGAGGAATTAGTATACATTGCAGCTAAAATTCTCAAAAGAATGAGAAAAAGTTATTTTCATGAATAACTTTTTATGATTAAATTTCATTTTATTTAATTTGGCAAACAGTGACCTAATTGAATAGCACCTCATTGTGTATGTTTCTTTTCTCTTTATTGCCAAGTACTAATGTGTTTAGAATAGAAATTTTATAAATGCTACGGCATAATAATATGTTACCTTAATAAAATGGTCACTCTGATTACCTTTTTAACAATCTTTAAGTAATTTTTATGCTCAATAAATTTGAAGTTAAAAATTTATTTTCCTGTTTAGAGGACCCAAGTGGATTGTTACTTAAAATAATACTAAGCAATATTTTTTTGCTAAATTTCTCATTTATTTGGGGGGAGGGGGGAGAAAGAATCCTTGACTGCTTCATTCATTTTCTGACTGAATTAGGAAAAATAAACTGGAATAAGATGTGAGCTGTTTAATATAACTGCAATAAAAATATTTGTAATTGCCATTGTTTTATATTGGCAGGGTTTGTGTGACTGCTCTTCTGCTAAAATAGCTTAGTAAGTAAGCTTTGTTAGTTTGACTCATGCACTACCAAAACATAGTTAACTTATACTGAAAATGACTCCTTTTAATAAATTGGGGGTACCTCCAAATCTAGATAGCATTTCTCTTTTTGTACTAACGCAGAATAATGTATAGTAGTGGATAAACATTTTTAATCTCATGAAAGCATATTAGTCATCTACCTTTCTCTTGAAGGACTAATGATTTACCATAGTAGAGTGTTGTGGGTTTTTTGTTTTTTGGGGTTTTTTTTGTTTGTTTTTGGGGTTTTTTTTTGTTGTTGTTTGTTTTGTTTTTTCAGTTTTTTGATGGCAGTGTCAAAAAATGTATCTCATTGGTAATGTATACTGCAGAGCAAAAGCTCGCTAGCACTTGGTAACTCTGCCATTCATTTCCCGTTTCCCTGTTCTGCCCACAGCACAAGTGGACGTGCTGTCTGCTGCGCTGCGTGCTTCCAGTCTGGACATTCGGGAAGAGGCCAGCAGTGTGGAAAAGAAAAGTGATGTGCAAGATGAGCTTGGTGTAAATGAGCTACCGAACTGTAAAATAAACCACAACACTTCTGTGACCTTAATCAGCGATGCTGTTGAGGTAACAAACTCAATAAGGTGTTGGTCAAGTGAGAGCAGTTTGAAATTAGAGGTCTTTTTTGGGGAATAGCTGTAGCTAGTTGCTTTCCTGTTTGCCGCATTGTTTGTTGCTGATTTTTCTCAGCTCTTCCTTTTGCGTGCAGTAAAAGTAACTGTCACCACATCCTGTCTCTGACATTCATACTGCGCTAAATGCTTTAAAAAGTGAATCCCAGTGCTGTCTACATGACCATTCTAGTAGCCTTAATGTTAATGTAGCTCACTGCAGTGAAACAGTCTTACTGGAAACAAAGCCCTTTATCAAGAATAATTAATTCTTCCCTTTTCTTTTTGGAGAGGTGCTTTGTTTCTGATCGGACCATTTCACTGCAGCAAGCAACACAGTATTCTGAGCTGAAGATCGGGACTTGAGGCCATGTTGCGGAGGGCCAGTGGCATTATCTGGACTCTGGAATGTGAGGGTGGGTACTGTTAAAAGCATCTTTGCTGTGTACTTGGAGCTGTTCTGTATGACCCTTCCTTAGTTTCCTACCATGTCACCCACAAAGTCAGCATCATTTAGTGTCATTATTTCTTATCCCTTGTTTATATAAAAAGGGAGAAGGAATATATCATTAATTGCCAGAATCAAGTGGGTATAGGTCCAGAGTGGCCTTGACTGGTAAGCCCAGGAAAGTGCTTGAGCACAAGTTGGGATGGCAAGAGAAGCAGATTTCTATTTTGTTCTTTTTATAGATAACTTCCGGGATAGTACCAGTGCATGAGAATGAAACTGACCACTTACCATCATCAGAGGTTTAGAACTGCACAGTAGAAGATATTTTTTTGACTGTCAAAAATATATATTTGTGAAATTAGAAATTAATAGCCAAGAATAAGAAGAAAAATTACATGTGGCATTCCATGACCTTGAACATTTAACTGAAAGCACCCTCTAGATAGTGTTTCATAAACACGCTAATTTTATATATGTGGGCCATTTCAAAATTACTTCTAAATTTGCTTTTTAATTACTTTCATTATGGAATTTATTTTTACACATTTAGGAACCTGTCCAGCATATTTGATTTAAGGCAGGGGAGTTCTTATGAGGTCTTAGGTATGTTTATTAACCTAAAACATGAAAAATTTGTATGTATTTATATCTTTTTGCACTCTTAAAAGGTAAGTAACTTAGTGAGGTAGTTTAAAGATGGCACAGCTCCTTAAGTACATATTTCTTTCTAACAGAATATGGACTCGACTCTTCACTATATTCATAATGACTCAGACTTGAGCACCAGTAGTAGTTTTAGCCCTGATGAGGAAAGGAGATCTAAAGTACAAGTAAGTGAATAAAATGCTTTGTTTTGTGTGGGTATTAGTTCCTCTCTTAGACCCATTTCTCACCAAATCTCATCCTTATTATCCTAAGTTTTTCTTTTACATACTTTTTTCATACTCTTTTTCTCATACTTTCAGTAACAAAATTTAAGTAGTGCATAAAATATAAACAAAATCATCATCTTCCCTCACTGGTGATCTCATATTTCATTCACCTAAATCACAGGAGAATCACAGCTCCACCTGTATCTTTTCATAAATATTTTGTGTGTACATAAGCATATACCCCTTATTGTCTTTCAAAGACAAATAGAATCATACCATAATTCCCAGATATTTCATCATGTCTGTATTACTAAGAATTATGAGATTATAGTTTCATTTCAGAGGTTAAAAATATAAAAAGTTGGCTCAAATAAAATTGAAAAGTGACATCAGTGATAAGTTAGTAGTTCAATTTCAGAGATTTTAAATACGGAAAAATAAGCTGTGTTTATAATCATTGGAATATGATAATTTATACCTTGCCCTTTTTCTTTGTTAAAAAATTGTGTCTTAAGAGACCTTTCCATGTGAACACACAGGATGCTTCCCAAATCCTGTGCCGACAGTGCTTTGCATTTCAGTTAGAGAAGGTTGCTTTAAAAGGCTAGCTTAGTTATGATGTTACAAGCTCTGCTACATTTATCATGCTTATATATATACATGTTGTTTGCTTCTGGAATTAGAGGTAAGTATTAATATTACTGTGATTAGATTTCTTAGGTCAAACTCTGTAATCTTAATTATTCTGTTTATTAAAAATGGTATGAGTATTCTAAGTGTTCTCAGTGTGCTTTTTCACTACTTACATTGAGACATATTTTCAAGTCAGTACATTCAGATTGCCTTACTCTCTTCATGAATTTATTTCATTTTTATCTTCAGGAAAGAGTGAGTTGCAAAGTTCAGAATTCAGAAGGTACCAAGGCATTCAGTGATGTTTCCTTTCCTTCTCTTTTTTTTTTTGCCATCCATTTTGCTTCTAAAGAAACAAGTTCACCTTTCTTTTGTCCTTTTAGCGCTATATTACACATGCATAAGCAGGATTGTATGTGCATTTTTCTTTTAACTTTTTTTTTTTTACATAGACCTGGGTGTAGGCCAGAGGTGCAGGGGTTCAGAGGATTCAACAAAGACACAGTGGGGAGCAGAGTAGGTAGATTTACTGAAATACACTGCTAAGGGAAGCAGTGGGCGAGACAGGAGAGGTCTGCTGTGCCATGTGTGTCCCCTCCCTGGCTGGGGAGTGAACTCAGGCTGTAGAGTTGATAATGCTGAGACTTAACCCCAGGCCTCCAGTATGTCTTCTTTTCCTAACATTTATACAAATAGATAATATATACTTTAAGTTTATATAGTTGCTAAATTCTTACTGAAAGGTAGTGATGGTTCTTTATGTAAAGACATGTTTCTATAGCAAGCACCCAAGAGTACCTATTCTCCCGCATTTACTAGTTTATACCATATTTTACAATCTTTGCCAATACTGAAAGGTACAGGTCTTATTTTTAATCTTTTTTAAAATTTAGTCATTTATTGTCCTTTAAAATTATTTTCTGTTTTAAGATCATATTCTAAGATCATATTCATTGTTTTTCTCCTGGAATTGCTTTTATTTTTTCAACATATTTTTCTTAACTCTTCAGTTAGTTGAAGTTTCGAGATTGGTTTTTCTCTACTATTTGAGAAATGCTGTTAGGTTTTTCTCTACTATTTGAGAAATGCTATGTTAAGTCCATCTTTTTTAAAATTAAGTTTACCTTATTTATGTTTAAATTACTCAAAGTGCATCACTTTCATGTCTCTCTTCATTAGGATGTTGTACCTCAGGCTCTATTAGATCAATATTTGTCTATGACCGACCCATCTCGTGCACAGACAGTAGACACTGAAATTGCTAAGCACTGTGCATATAGCCTTCCAGGTGTGGCCCTGACCCTTGGCAGGCAGAACTGGCACTGCCTGAGGGAGACTTATGAGACCCTGGCTTCAGACATGCAGGTGAGTAAAGCCCGCTGAGGAACTACAGAGTATGCCTGTTACAGGAAAGCACAGTATTTAGCCTTTCAAAACCTAGAAGAATTTCTGTTCCTATATTAGCAAGTACTTAGTGTTGCAGGAAATTACTTACAGGAGACCTTAAAAGTAATACCAAAGACCTTTCTTTTTGCATACTCTTTATGTCCCACAGTTTGGTAGCTTCTTTTTTCATTTAATATATTAGAAATTACCTTCACATTTGACATCCTAAGCTTTTAACTATAAATGTGCTACTGTTTTAAAGTTTATGTCTACATTAGTTCTTGGAAATACAAGGTTTGTTTTACCCCCGGAAATAGTGTTGTAGTTACTCAATTCTTAAAATACCGTAGTGTAGAGGTAGTAATTGTTAGTGCCTCTGAATTCAGACCCCTGAACCCAGTGAGACTGCAGTAGAGGCAGAGAAGGGGTGCTCTTTCTTGTCCTCGCATACCACTACCACGCCTTTGAAAGAACAGAAGATATGAATTGTTCACCTCAGGTTGTTTTGTCTGGACATCTGTGACTTTCCTCCCAAACTATATTGACAAGTTTACCTCTTTTCCACAAGGAGGGAAATTAATATCTGTTATGATGTTATGTTATGAAGAAAAAAGTCTGGCTAGACATATATACTGAGGTATGAATGATTTTCCCTTAAGTTGCTGACTTTGCATTTTCAGAGAATTGCAGGAGTTAATTAACTAAGTCAAAAAACATAATCATGAGCATATCTGAGGTTCCTTCTCTGACCTATAAGATTAGGAAACTGGGTCTGGGTGAAGTGATCTTACCCTGTTCGCATGTGACTTTAGTGGTAGAGTTGTGATAAAAGTGCAGTTTCCATAAGCGTGCTTTATTCTCTAGTTAGTGGATTTCCAGCTGTATCCCATAGAATCCAGGGGTTCCTGTGGGGCAGACACTTCTGTCCCTTCTTCCCATCAGAGCCTTCATCCCTGTGATACAGGGAATATGAATGTAAAATTGAATTTCAAGAGTGGTTCTAGTATTTGGGGACAGGGATAAAGCCTTTGCTCTAAATAGCTTATAAGCAAGGTAAAGTTTTAAGTTTACATAGCAAAGTAAAAATTTAAAAATTTTAAGGCAATATGAAGATATTTTTAATGTAGTTTTTATATGACTTTCTGTTTAGGAGTTCTTTTCCAGAGCTGTCTACAAAAGATTTTCCTATTTTTATTTACTTATTTTATTTCTTTAATTGCCATTTCCTTCAAAACATTTTATTATTTTTTAATCCAAGATACAGGTTTTATGGGAATTGGGATGAGAGGAGTAGAGGTAAAATGGTGCTTGCCGGTCTTGGATTGATGGGGGACAAAGTAAATGTTTAGAGCACTACCAAACCGTGCCATTAGTGTTTTCCCTTTCTTTCTTTTTTTGGTAATGGAAAGAGAGATAGGCGTATTGTATAGCGATTTAACATTTTTCTTCCAGTTTTTGATAAGTAGTAGGCATTTAAAAATTGATATTACTATTATTTTGATTTAATTTCTCATTTAGATTAAGAATACTGAGATTAAAGGTTAGTCTTGATATGTTGTGTGAACATTATTCAGCACTTTTCTTTTTATCTTACTAATGTAATTATTTTTATTTCTGCAGTGGAAAGTTCGAAGAACTTTAGCCTTTTCCATCCATGAGCTTGCAGTTATTCTTGGAGATCAGTTGACAGCTGCAGATCTGGTTCCAATTTTTAATGGATTTTTAAAAGACCTTGATGAAGTCAGGATAGGTGTCCTTAAACACTTGCATGACTTTCTGAAGGTAATTTTTAAATTTCTTCTAAAATGTTAAAAACCACTTCTGTAGATCTAAAATTTTGATTTTATGCTGTCACCAAACAACATGGATTTGTGTATTTTATGTGAGAAAAAACAGCCATGAGTTGACAGTGAGGTGTGCCCTTAAAAAAAAAAAAATTAGGCCTGATCATTTTAATTTTTAATATAGAAGTGATTATGCTAAATTTTATTTAAAATTTATTTATTGTTCATCGAACTGGGGTGTAGGCCAAAGGTACAAAGGGTGAGAGGATTCACCAGAGACAGAGTGGGAAGCAGAACAGGCAGATCCACTGAAATACACTGCTGAGGGGAGCAGGGGGCGAGACCAGAGACACCTACTGTGCCATGTGGGTCACTCCCTGGCCAGGGATCGAACTCAGGGCATAACTGTGATAAATCATGATGGTGCTAATTTAGGAAGCCCCCTAAATTTGATTTTAAATGTTAGATCATAGTTACAAGTGATTATACCACACTCTCAAAATTACTGAACTAAGTATATGTAAAAATTTTATAGTAAGTTAGGAGGCTTTAGGTTGCATTTTAGGGGTCTGAGAATTTACCTGTGGTCTTCATTATTCCTTTAATGGTGGTGCCTGTGGTCTCAAGGTGGACAGCACTGGCTTTATAAATTACTTAATTCTGGAATACTATTGCTTCCTAGACTTTAGTTTTCAAATTGACTCGCTGATAGTTCTAAGGTTTAGGATACAGAAGTATTCTGTTTCTGCTTTTTTAAAAAACATGAACACCATGTTGTTACATTTTATAGATCATGCTGAAATTTCTCTCATGTCCCCAAAACAGCCTTTATAGCTTTTCCCCCTTGATTCAGAATCCAGTCAGGAATTACACTGAGTTTAAATGTTTTGTCCCTCTAGTTCTCTTAAATCTAGAACAGTTTTCCTGACTTTTTGTCTTTAATATCACTGGCATTGTTTAAAAGACCAAGCCAGTTGTTTTGTAGAATGGCTTTTGTTTTGAATTTGTTGTAGTGTCGTTATACAGAGAGTGTGTGTGTGTGTGTGTTTGCAGGCCTGTGTGGTATCTAACTAGGCTGTCAGGTGTTTCTGGTGCATCAGTTATAGCTTAGGTAATGTGATGTGGTTGCCTCTCTCCTTGGTGAGTCTCAGTTTGGTAACCTGATTGTGGTGTTACCAACTCACTTTCTTCATATAAAAATTGCCTTTCACTTTCTTGATTTAAGTTCTTGGGGGATGTGGGAGCAATGCTTTCAATCTCAATGAACATCTTTTTTCCCATCTTTCACCCAGTAAGTTTTCATCTGCACCCTTAAGTGGTTCTTGCCTAAGTCAGTTGAAATTGTGCTGGTTGTGTCTAATACTACTGATTTTCTGTTCTTTTGTAATTCTTTCTGTTTTTATTTGGCATTCTCATATAAAGATCAGCTTTCTGTTCTTTCCCTCTCCCTTTTGGAAATTTTTTTAGTATGCCATGGACTCTGGAATTATTTTTTTTCAAAGTAGTTAATCATTTTTGGTTATTTCTTTGATTTAAACTGCTTCTTTTATATACTTTGCCTTGTCCCTTGGAGTGTGAGCTATTTCTCCAGAGGCCCCTGGTCTTTTTTAGTGGAGAGCAGTATGTAAAAACCAAAGTCTGGGCTAGATGTATGTACTGCTCCTGGGGTGCCATTTTCTTTAGGCCTTTTCAGTACAGGTACTAGGAGGGGTTTTGTTTTTTGGTTCTTAATTTTTGAGTTTTTATTGGCATCTCTGCTTCCAATCTAGTATCACTTGCGTGTCTTTCTCCACTCTCTCTTCTTTCTTTTCTCTCACTTTAAAAATTCTGTCCTTAACACTTAGATATTTGGTCGTTTACCCAGTTCTACAACATACAAGAAGTAGTTTCAGAATTACTCCAGCATCAAATCAACTATGTCATTTTCAAGGTGTCCTTCAGTACTTTCATTCCTTAGAACATCTCTCATGAAGAGGTCTATTTATCATTCTGAGATCCAGTATAGATTTTTTTCCCAGTGTGATTCTTAGCTATTTGATGGTATAGTTACCTTTATTTGCTTTCGTTTACAGCAGATTTTAGGGTTTTCCCCTTGTTGATAAAGTCCTACTTTTAAATATTTGGAGGATACATTTTTTTTTCTTTTTCCTTTTTTTTTTAACTCAACAAATACTTGCTAAAACACCTGCAGTGTCCCATCATTGTACCATCTGCTGTGCTCGCACGTGAATGAGGCCATAGTCTGCGGGTAGCTTGAGGTCATTGCGCTCCTGTGGAAAGAGCGGGAGCGCTGTGTCAGCGAGAACCTCCTCAGATGCTGGGCAGCTCGGGGTCACTGACAGTCGTGCTCAGGGACAGATACTCCAAAGAGAGATGACAATGACTGTTGAAGACGAATGGGATTATCAGGGGGATGTGAATTTATAAATTCTTCAACCAGTTAAACACTTCTCTTCTCCTTTAGAACTATTAATCATATTATTTGTAGTTGATTTTGAACATTAGTAAAGAAATAATTTCTATACCTTATCCTAGTAAATATTTCTATTTTGTTACTTCAGCTTCTTCATATTGACAAAAGAAGAGAATATCTTTATCAACTTCAGGAGTTTTTGGTGACAGATAATAGTAGAAATTGGCGCTTTCGAGCTGAACTGGCTGAGTAAGTTATAACAATTTATTAGATTTTGTTTTATTAGAGGGTTGTGTCATATTCACTTCCTCTTTATCTTTTCTGGATTTTTTCATCTCTCCTTGTAGGTCCAAATTTCTCTCTCGTATCCTATTTCACATTTCCTGGAATGCAGGTCTTGCTGGCAGTGAATTTTCTCAGCTTTTATTTTCTTTAGAAAAATCCTGTTTCAATTTTTTTTTAATTATGGTAAAATGCACATAACCAAATTTGCCACTAGTGACATTTAGTGTGTTCACAACATTTTGGAAACATTACCATTATTTAGTCTAGACCATTCCAAACATTCTGTCATCCCAAAAGGGAACCCCATGCCCTTTAAGCTGTCACTCTTCATCTTTCCTGCCCCTAGCCTCATCAGCTACTGCTTTGCTTTGTCTCTGTGGATTTGTGTGTGTTCTTAATATTTCATATAAATAAAAATATGCAAAATGTGGCCTTTTGTATTTGACTTTTCTTAATGTTTTTAAGATTTGTTCATGTTGTGGTATGCCTCAGAATATTTTTTTCTCTTTTATGATTGACCAATACTCCATTTTATGAACATACAATGTTTATTTAATCCATTAATCCTCAGTGAACATTTGGGTTTGCCCAGATGTTCTACCGTTTGTCTGTTATGTGTTGTGCTGCTGTGAATATTCACATACAAGTTTTTATTTGAACAACAGTTGTCAATTTTTTTAATTGGATTTATTTGTGTCATTTGGTAATTTTTTTTTTAATATAGAGGGTTTTTTAAAAAAAATTATGCATACAAGAACTGGAATATAGGTCAAAGGTGCCAAGAGATGAGAGGATTCGCCAGCGATAGAATGGGAAGCAAAACAGACAGTTCTACTGAAATACACTGCTGAGGGGAGCAGCAGGCAAGATAGGAGAGGTCTGCTGTGCCATGTGGATCACCTCTGGCTAGGGATAGCTTGGCAATAGCTTGACGAAGCTGAGACTTTAACTCCTGTGCCACCAGGGAGGTCTCAGTAATTCTGTACTTCATTTATTGAGAAACTGCTGTTGCTTTTACAGTGCTGTTCTATTTTATAGTCCCACTAGCAATGTATGAGGGTTCTAGTTTCTCCATTTCCTTGCCCTTTTTTTTTAAAGTATAGCTGCCATTATAGTGGATGTGAAATGGCATCTCATTCTCATTTTTGTATTCTCATTTCCTTAATGACCAGTGATGACTCAGTTCCTTTTTATTTGCTTACCAACGTTGCATTTGCATGTATTTTCTGGAGAACTGTCTATTCAAGTTCAATTGCCATTTTATGTTGGTTTGTCTTAAATTGGGATATTGAGTTTTAAGAGTCAACTGCATCTTTAAAAGGTATTTTTGCTGTGTATAGACTTTGGGGCTAGCACTTTTTCTTCCAATACTTCACAGATGTCTTTCCATTTAGTTCTACCTTGTTGACTTCTGACTGAAAATGGGTTCAGTCCACCTCATCAGATTCCACCTGGCTTGGGCTGTTTTGTTGCTGTGATCACCCTTAGTGCACTGTAAGCTCTAGTTCTGGCTGTGAGCTGCCACTGCCTCTTGCTGCGGGTGAGATCTATGGTGCTGGTGGGCCTTTTTAAGAATTCACGTTCCAGGACCTTCCTGGCGGCTCAAGGGTTGTTAAATACCACACAATGACGCATCCTCAGCCATTGCAGCAGGAGTTCAGTCTCAGGCCAGGGAGGTGACTCACATGGCACAGCAGACCTCTCCCGCCTCACCCGCTGCTCCCCTTAGCAGTGTGTTTCAGTCAGTCTGCCTGTTCTGCTCCCCACATTCTCTCTGGTGAATCCTCTCACCCTCCCCCCACCCCCACTTTTGGCCTGTACCCCAGCTCTTGTATGCATAAACAGATGAATCTTTTCTTTAAAAAAAAAAAGAATTCACATTCCATGGTCAGTGTTTTAGCTGTTCCTGGACTTCTGTAATAGAGGTCAATCTCTTACCTCTCCCCCTAGACTTTATTACATTGTGGTAGGCTGTTGCTGGGAAGGGGAGACTGTTATTTTGGTTCAGCCTCATTCTTTGCAAGGAAAGCTTTGTGCCTGAGCCTTCTCAGAACTACTGCCTTTTCCCCCTGTGGCAGCCAGTCTCTGCCTTGTGTCTGGTGTGAGTCCTGGGCAGAGGTTTGCCACCTCTAAAATTAGTAGTTTTCTTCTCATCCCTTTGTTGCCTGTGTCCTTACCCATATCCACGGGACACATGGGCTTCGTTAGTCAGTCTCCATCAGTAGCCTATGATTCTTGTTTTGTATGAGAAAAGAACCTAATGGGCCCACATGGGGTTTCAGTCCTATCCTACACTGCCTGTCATTCCTGTCTGCTGGGTGCCCCTCTCCAGTTTTCTTTCCTGGACCCACTATTTGGGGAGCACCCAGGAAACCAGTGAGAATTTGCCAAGTTTGCAATATCAGAAAAGTGTCAATAAATGTCTCTTTGTGTGGGTTTATGGATGTACACAGGGACATTTGTTGCTGTTACAGTATCTGAATTTACTTCCTGCTGTCTATAGATGTGAATAATTTTAAATGTAAAATTTGATAGGCTGAAATCATTCACATCTTAGGTACTCCTTCAGGGCACTACTACAGCTGTCAAATTAGCCTGGTGGCTGCTATTAGTGTTGAGTTCTCATAAGACAAACAGTTACTAGAGGATCTTTTTGGCTATTCCTAGCAAAGGTCAGTTTCCATTGGAAGTTGCTTATAGTCTTGACAGACAAGTCAGGCTACCTAAAAATGCTAGAACTTGATTATTTAGATAACTGAGTTATATAGATGGAAGTTCCTCAGTGCATTCTAAATGGTTACTAAGGAAAAAATGCTTTCCATGTTCCAAGTGAACATACAAGGAAATGCTTTGCTCTGCTCTTCAACAGAATTTCACTGCATTAGTTTTCCTTACATTTGGGGAAAAAAGCTACTCCTTGAACTTGATATCACATAAATGCATTTCCTGATAAACAGATTGCCTCGACAGCAATTCTGTACAAAAGAGGCCTGCATGTGTTTCTCTTACAAAGTTCAATCTTACAGATTGTTCAGATGATTAACTTACTTTTGTATGTTTTTAAATTTTAATTGTTTTTATTTTTATAATTTATTTTGTAGACAGCTGATTTTACTTCTAGAATTATACAGTCCCAGAGATATTTATGAATACTTACGTCCCATTGCTCTGAATCTATGTGCAGATAAAGTTTCTTCTGTTCGTTGGATTTCCTACAAATTGGTATGTGTTATAACAAACTTTTATGATCTTTAATCAGTAAATTAATGTGGCCCTAGAACAGCAGATACACCTCACTTCTCTGGGTTCCCCTCACAGGTCAGTGAGATGGTAAAGAAGCTGCACATGGCAACACCACCCACATTTGGAGTGGACCTCATCAATGAGCTTGTGGAGAATTTTGGAAGATGTCCCAAGTGGTCTGGTCGGCAAGCCTTTGTCTTTGTCTGCCAGGTGAGGACTTAACCATCTGTGACACGTTTTTCTGTCTAGAACTTTCTTTTTTCACTCCTTGCCTCTCAGACACCTTTTTCTTAACCTAAAAGAATAGAAATTAGCTGTTTGACTATTACAGAAACACATGCTACCTCAGAGTTTGCCCCTTACCCACCTCTCACCCTCTCCTGGGTCCACCAGCAATTTATGAAGCTGGCACATCTCACAGTGCAACTCCCCACTGAGCACACTCTGGGTCTCTGACTCAGCACAGGCATGAAAAGTAACTTGTTGAATCTGCCAGTCTCCATGGGGCAGTAGAAGCTATGTGTAGATTTCTGGGGACATGTCACTTTTTAATGTACATTACTACTAAAAAGTTTGTTAGCTAGTGTTGTGGATTCTTAGACTGACTGACAAATGTAAAGCAGTCATTTCTTTCCCCCAGACGGTCATTGAAGACGATTGCCTTCCCATGGACCAGTTTGCTATGCATCTGATGCCACATTTGCTGACCTTAGCAAATGACCGGGTTCCTAATGTTAGAGTACTGCTTGCAAAGACGTTAAGACAAACTCTACTAGAAAAAGGTGGGTAAATAACTGTTAGAAAAAGTGGCAGGAAGGAAGTTCCTATCCTAGATTACATGGATAGATAGGTGTCTAAGCAGATTCATGTATTCTTTGTAGTAGATAGAGGACTGTACTGTAAATTGTTCATGGTGGTTCTCTCTGAACACATGACAAAAAGGGGAAGAAGGGCACTTCTAAGTATCACCCTTCTGTTCCCTCGAATTGAGAATTTAAAACTTAACTATTTTAAAAGTTAAATAGTCATTTATGACTATGAACAAACATTGCCTTTGACCTACCTACCCCACGTGACATCTGGAGGTTTTTTTTGTAATACAAATAACTGGGTTATTCATTATAATTCAATAAAATAATAAACTTTTATTTATTCTGGTAGAAAATTGTATTTTATGACTAAGAATTTTTTATACTTGACAGTACTGAAATGTCAGGTTAGTTTCATTTGTAATTTGCACTTCTTGCTTCCAGAGTATTTCCTCACCTCTGCCAGCTGTCACCAGGAAGCCGTGGAGCAGACCATCATGGCTCTTCAGATGGATCGCGACAGTGACGTTAAATATTTTGCAAGTATCCACCCTGCCAGCACCAAAATTTCCGAAGATGCCATGAGCACAGCTTCCTCTACCTACTAGAAGCTTGAGCCTCAGTGTCTCTCCTGCTTCCTGGAGAGCCGAAGTGTGACAAGTGTTCTGCACAGGTGTGACCTGGGGCCGCCTTTGGGAGAAGGAGAGACCTTCCTTTCTTGCGGACTTGATTGCAGGTGCAAGTTGCCTACACCGATACCAGGGATTTTAAGAGTCAAGAGAAAGTACAGTAAACACTATTATCTTATCTTGACTTTAAGGGAAAATAATTTCTCAGAGGATTATAATTGTCACCGAAGCCTTAAATCCTTCCGTCTTCCTGACTGAATGAAACTTGAATTGGCAGAGCATTTTCCTTATGGAAGGGATGAGAATCCCAGAGACCTGCATTGCTTTCTCCTGGTTTTATTTAATGACTGATAGATGGAATTCTTGTAGCCAGAAGGCACCTGTGAGCCAGGATGTGAAAGAGACCTTCAGTATTAGCGCTGTTTCCATGCGGGGAGGGCCTGTTGGGTTCTGTAACCAGGTGCCTAGCCCGGCCCTGAGTGTGAATAGTTTTTATGTGTGTAAATGGGAACGGAGATTTTTTTTTTTTATTTCTCCTAAGGGCTTGATGCTAACACTAAAGTAGAATTGGATTTTAACTCTTAAATGCAGCATATTGCTGTACAGACTTACAAAACAAAGTTTGCTGAATATCTATGTCCTGATTTTTTTTTCATGCTGGTCATGACCTGAAGGAGATTTATTAGCACGTGTATTGTATGTCAGGCGTTTTTAACTTGATCATGATCGGCTCTGAGGTGCAACTTTTTCTTCACATACTGTATATATCTGTGACCACTCTTGAGAGTGTTGCAGTCTTTAATCATGCTGTTTAAAACTGTTGTGGCACAAGTTCTCTTGTCCAAATAAAATTTATTAATAAGATCTATATAGAGAGATATATACACTTTTGATTGTTTTCTAGATGTCTGCAAATAAATGCAATTTGTGACCTGTATTGATTTAGTATCAAATGGGGAAACTAGATTAAAATCCTTGTCTTTTAACTAGTTTAGTCATTTCTTTGAACTCTGCATCTGTCCCTCCGGCCAGTTCTGCTCTGGGCAGGAGCCCCTGCATCTCTGCAGCTTTGGGGCGGCCGTGCCTCCTGCTCTCTGGAACTCTCCATCCCAAGGCCACATCTCTGCACCTCCAGTCTCATCTGTAAACCTGCTGTTCTCAGGGTTGCTTTGCAGTTGGATGTGATGCCTTGTGAGGGTGCTTTTGCAAAGTGCTGTGTGTAAATGTCAGTTGATCTTACGGCCCAGGTTAAAAGACCTTGACCTCTGAATCTCCCTGGTGCTTCTCTGAGTTTCGGTTTCATTTACTAAGTGAAGACTCCTCAGGGTCGCAGTAAGTGAACCAGACCCTTCATCCTTGGGAAAATGTAGGCCACTTCGATAAAAGCTATTACAAATAAGCCTTTGTTATTTTTGTGCTATAACCCAGGCATGCGTGCAGTGGAATTCAAGTGTGAACAAATCTCGCTGAAAAATAGATAATGAGTCAGTACATCCACAGTAGCCCCTGACATGGGTAATAAGGGTGGGGCTGTGGAGAGGAGGAAGCAGAAGTTTGAAGGGTGATGCCAGATGTGAGGGGAGGGCATTTCAATCGGCACCCAAGATGAGATCGAAGGAGGGTGAGTCCTCAGTCCAGCCTAATTTTTGAGGTGTCTCTTTTAGATTATAACAATACACATTGTCCCCCCAAATCTCAGTCTTGTAGTAATATAAAAAATGCTTCTGCATACTTTAAAGCAGTCACAGTGACAGAATTTAACTTCAGGGTATGCTTAGAAATACCACAAAACTTCAAAAACCTTTCCAGCCTTCCTGCGTCTGCTTGGTAGTGTGCTAAGGGAGCATCCTCAAGTTCCCTACCAGGCCTGGAATGCTAGTGCTGGAATTCAAGTTCTTTAACTGGTAGGGAGCACAAAAGGTACCTGTGTAGCAGCGCCACCTAGCCAGGCCAGCTTGAATAGTCTAATGAAGTTCAAAGTCAGAAAGAAGACTGGAGCGTCACCTCTTACTCAGTACTTAGCAGTGGTGACTGTCCTGTAGTTGCCTCTGGAGGTTGGCTGAGGCAACTCGGAGCGAAAAGTGCTGAGTGCAGACAGGGATGTTGGATCCTGAGGCATGATCTCATGATGGGCCTAAGGAAGAAAATCAGGCTTCCAAGGCAGTACAAAAACCAAACAAATGTGGAAAATTGAAGAGACAGCCATTCTTTCAAATCCCTTTTGAGGCAAAAATAAAGACTGCAAACCAGCTAGTACTCAAACTTTCATAGTAGATGATGAATAAAATGTCAATAATTGTCCTTCAGATACTTAATTTTATGATTTTTGAGTGAACGAGATAAAGGGGGAAACTATCTTTAAGAAACGTAAAGCTTTATGCTGATAGGCTTGGTCATTGCCAGTGTCTTTCTCACCCCACAGCCCCACTGCTGCCACTCCCCACTGGGCTCCAGGGAGTTTGAGCTTACTCAGCCCCCGCCCTCCTATTGGAGCTGCCCTCCTATCTTAGTGGAATGGCTTGCGGGGGGGGGGGGGTCCGTTTTTGCAGGCAACCTTTGTCTTTCAATCTTAGATATTTCTGTGGTGCTAGTTTTTCTAGAACGTTCTAAACTGGTCAAGTAGAACGGTCCTGAGAGCTACAGGGGTGATACCCTAAGAATCATCCAGACTGCCAGTGTCTTGTCATGGGCCCCCATCCGTGTGTCCAGGCAATTCTTAAGTCATGGGGCAAGCATTCAGGCTATGCTGACATTACTGATTCTCACACCAGTTCAGCCCAGGTCCCATTTCTGTAGTATGGGCCATTGCCTGGCATGCTGGAAGCTGAGTCTGCCAGAGGAGGTGTGTCTGAAGTCCCACACCCTCTCCAGAGCCAGCTCTCCAAAGGAACATGGCTGAGACCCCAGGTGGGTTTGAACTGGGGAGGGATGGACCTGTAGGACAGCCAGTTTCCAAACTTACAGGAAGGCATCTCAGTCCAGACTCCAGGACACAGTTATTTCCTTGTATGGTAATTCTCTGTGCAAGATTCCAGAAAGAGAAGCACTGAGTGAGAAGGAGGAGGAAACTCCCAGCAACTTAAAAACCAAGCAAATGGCTTTTCAAAATTAATAATCCTCTGACCCGAGAGCAAAAGAAGTGGAGTCTGGAAATAAATATGAATAAGCAAAACTTCATGGCTTCTGTTGTATTTTTGAGCTCCTGCTATAAACTCAGAATTCCTTGGCTGAATATCGAGCAAGAAGAGCCAGCTCACTGGGCGGAGCCGGCCATGGAGGAAGATGCTGAGCCAGCCTGAGCCGTGGCCTGCCTTGTGACTGGCCTTCAAATGGCCTGGACACATTAGGAAACCAGACCATGTTTTAGGTAAAGGTGAGGAACGAAGCCCAATTCTCACCTCCCTCCATTAGAAACTTAAGACTGAGGTGGTTTTGTGCTCCCCTGAGTAGGAATGTTTTGCTGCAGTGGACATTTTGAACTGAGACCATTTCAACTGTTTGTAAATACCTGAATACTAACCCTGGTACCCTAATGTGGGAGGTATTTTCTTCAGTAACTCTTTAGCCTGTCTAATTCCTGCATTCATTTTCTGTAGAGAATTGATGAACTAGTTTTAGTTTATAAGTAGCACTTTGTCTGCCACTGGATTGGGTTGGGCGCTTTTCTGTCTCTGATTTGTACAGCACTTAGGAGCATGGTAACCTTTGTAGCAGGTATCACGAGCAGGGTTGCTGGTTGAGACACTACAGGAGTGTAGCTGCACTAAAATTCTAGAAGGATATTGAGGTCACTGCTTTAGGAATTGAAACACAAAATAGGGTACCTTATGTGGCTTTCAAGGGACATCGTTGTAAATGTTAGTCACTGTGGACCTGAAATTGAGTTAAACGGGGTCTGTGCCTCCCTGGTGGCCTAGGGGTTAAGTCTCAGCACTATCACCGCTGTGGCCCGAGTTCAGTCTCCCGCCAGGGAGGGGACCCACATGGCGCAGCAGACCTCTCCTTTCTCCCCGCTGCTCCCCTCTCAGCAGTGTGTTTCAGTAGTTCAGCCTGTTCTGCCTCTGGTGAATCCTCTCACCCCCAAATCTCTGGCATACACCTCACTTCTATGCAAAAAAATAGAAAATAAAAATAAAGCAGGTGGCTGTGTATCAGGAGGCAACGCCATCATAAGGCCAGTGAGAGTGGATGTCAGCCCAAGGAGTGCTGAGCGCTGCTGCTCCTGAGGGACCCTGCTGGGGGCTCATGAATGGTTCATTCCTGAGACTTATATTCCTTCTGCATCTATTTGTGGAGCCAATAGCAGACGTCTGACACGATCTTAATAGACGTGACAACGCACTTTTTTTATCCCCACGTGATAAAGCCTGTAAGTTCTAGTGCAATCGTTTTCAGAAGCCTAGACACCCAGCGAAGCACCTCTTGCTTTCTCTCTAGCTGGGATTTTCAGCAATTTCTTGCCTTTTGTTGAGGCTGGGAGCACTCCAGATGAGAATCTTACTTAACCCCCCAGCCCACCAACCACCTCCACGTCCATCAGTCTTGACAGGCCCAGGACTCCAGTTCAGCTGCCACTTCATCTCCCCAAGGAGGATATGGTGACCGTGCAGGCGCCAACCAACTTGGGGCCACACGACTACTATAACCTCACCTCAGTCTATTGTTAAAAAACAGACAACACGCCCAAAAGGGAGCCACTAAGCTCACCAAACTGAAATTCATCACAACTTTGGTTCTTCCAGAGATGGAATCTTAATCAGCAACTGCCTGGTGTGCAGTAAGCTGCCCAGTAGACCTCTTCCGTGCCTTACCGGATGGTAACTGCAATAACCAACCACTTTCCTGCCTGCCGTGTCGTCCTTGTTCCTGCCTTTGAAAGTCATTTTATACAGCTGCTTGGAGCTTCTTTCCATCTCTTGGAGTAAATGCTGCCTGATTCAAACAGAATTTTGATCAAATAAACTTCAGACTTTGAATGTGCCTCAGCTTACCTTTCAACAGTTTCAAACAGTCTCATTTGAGGGACCCAGCAGCCAGGATCCACCAGGAAGAGGTGCCAACCAGGAGCAGGTACCTGCTGCGCCCCTGAGCTTGCCACTTCTTGCTGCCTCTGGAGGCTGTGGGTGAGTCCCTCTCAGAGCCCTGCTCCACAGCTTTTCTCTTACGAGCTCTCAGACTTTGAGTATTTCTTTTTTTCTGGACCAGGTCCAGAAGTCAGCTGGAGTTGAATGGAGTCCAACAAAAAATTGGACAGAGCCCATGGTTGAGCAGGGTCTGACACGCTGGCCTGGGAGCCAGTGTGAGGCCTTGGGGGTGCATGCACAGTGTGGTCTTAGGCTGAACAAGCAGGTTAGCCTACCAAAGGTTATCACAAACCACAGTGACCACGTGGAGAAGTTTTTACCTGCAGAAGCTCATCCATTTTTTAGGTGCCCTGGAGAAAAGGGGCACCTCAGTCAGGTACTCATCACAAAGGACAGAGGGCAAGTTATCTTTCTCCTCTAGTTTCTGGTACCAGGATGAGATCTGCTGGGAAACCCCATTCTCTTCAGGGCCTGCAAACAGGACACTGGGAGAGCAGGGGTGGGAGTTCTTACCAACGTCAGCTCTCCTGGGTGTCCCTGTGCTGCCGAGTTGAGAAAGAAGTAAAATGTCACGTGGTCCCTTTCTTTTTAAATCCAGATTGGCAGGCAAAAAAAAAAATTGTATGAATTAGATCTTTGACTTATAACTTGTGAATTTCCTTCAGACAGCGTTGCCTTATTCTTATTGGTGTCCTGAGAACTTGTTTTGACAACTGTCAGTTTAGGGTCCCCAGAGTTTTAGCAGACAGAAATCTGAGCTACCTCTATCTGAGGCCAGGGGGTACCAACTTGCCAGATCTCAAGGGCAACTGTCCTTTTGACTCTTGAGAAGTGGCTCTTTAGCCATGAGGCTGTGCTGTTTGACCTGGACTCTGCTTCGACGCCTGCTGCTGGTGGTCTGTCTCGGCTTTAAGTTAAGCCGCCCCTGGCCCACTTCATCTCATCATTGTCCATTCCTGAAAGAGCTTGCTGAGCTTCTCCCAGTGAACCCTCCACTCTGCGCACCCCGACCCGTTTAGCTGTCTGGAGTGCCAGTGCTGGCAGGCAGCTGGGGACAGGAGTGGTGGCAGCAGGAGGCCACTAGAGTGCCTGAGTCCAAGCCTCCTAAGGTGCTTCAGGTGCCCCAGGCCAGTTTCTCAAAGTGTCTCTAATCATCTCTGGTTGTAGCTGTGGTTTTGCTCTAGAATGTAGGTTCTACAACATGTCTACACACACACACATATGTATAGACATATACATATATATGTGTTTATATTTTTTCCCCATCCCCCAAGGTGCAGGCAGGTGAATAAACAGAGTTGCTAATTTGCACTGCACGAGCTACTGTCCCAGTTCCGATTACAAGTGATTGGGGGTGGGGTTGGAGGGGGGGGAATTCTCATGTGCAAACCAGACTTCTCCCCTGCAAACTTCATTCAGTCCTTGCTCAGTCACTGTAGCACTGAGAGAGAGCTCTAGTTGTCTTCAAGCTCCCCTCTAGGTCCAAAGCCCTTGGTGTGAACTTGAGTCCTTCAGTCCAGAGGCTCCACTTAGCAGCTGCCCCTCCCTCTCCTATGTTCCTTTGCCTTGGCGATACTCCAAACACAACTAAATTCCTGTGTTTTCTACCTGCTCTCTTGTGGAGTGCCTCTTTAAGCATATAATGGTCATCCAATTGTCTTTTGGAGTCCACTATCTTCATTTCTATATAACTTGGTTGTAAATATGTACGAGAAGCTATGCTGGCATCTTCACTCTTTTGTCATATTGTTACCGGGCTGCAGCCAGCAGGAGGAGTGGTCTCTGGCTCCCCTGCAAGTTAGTGTGGCAGTCCTTCCTCAGAAAACTTTTATGTAGCAGTGTGCTGCTTGGATCGTGGAATGGACCAATCGGGTGTGAGCCTTGGGTTGACTGACACCAGGACTCCGCCTATCAGCACAAGTTAGTGATAGCAGAGCCCGTCTTGTAAATTACACTTCCTGAATTCTGGAACAGGCCAAAATGGACCAATCAGGTGCAGGCAAATGGACCAATCAGGTGCAGTAAAATGGACCAATCAGACTGTGGCGGGGGGGTGGTGCCTGAAAAGTGAATATAAGGCCTGGTCAAAGGGAGCTTAGAATTCGTTGGGAGACATTTTGGAGAAAGAGCTGATGGATTCGGAGCGACCTGGAGGAGCAGACGGAGAAGCAGCAGCAGAGGAAGAAGAGCTCCTGCAGAGGAAGAGGAGAAGACGGTTCCAGCCTTAAAAGGAAGGAGGGAAGCCTCCAGCCGCTGCCTTCTGAGGAGCGAGAGAGACTTGGACTCTGTCCTGGCTGTGACATTGACTGGAAGGAGCACCAAAGGCCCTGGGCCTGGTGTCTCAAAGAGCTGTTTATTGGTGGCATAAATCAACAACTCACAAGAGCTGTAACACTGGGTGTTCACTGGAACATCACCTCTGCAGGCCTGTAGTAGGCCATTGCTACTGGACAGTGCTGCCTAGAACTGGTGACTGCCAACGCTGATGCTGTCTGGATGAAGCAGCTAGCCTCTTGTGGATATGTAAGCGCTCTCGTTTCCCCATTTGTAGATAAACCCCATGACTTGTTCCTGTAGCCTGAGGTCCCTTGCAATTGTGTACGCAGGTGAGAACCCACAGTGACCTGTATTGGGCACTGTCCTCTGATACGCTATAGCCCCTGTTGCTATAGGCCTGGATTCTGGTTTGTGGCCTGTTTGGCCTTTAGGGGCTTTTTGGGGGCTCTCTGGCCTTGGGCCCTCCTCTGGCCCCTGTCTCAGTCATAGCAGCTTCCTCCCCCACCCCCGTTTCAATATTGCTAGGTTTTCTTAGCAGCTTTTATCTTTCAGTATTTTCTTTTATAATAATAGCTCATACTTGTTGAGCATTTTTTAAAATATTTATTTATTTATTTATGCATATAAGAGCTGGTACAGGGGGGGTGAGAGGACTCACCAGAGACAGAGTGGGGAGCAGGACAGACAGATCTACTGAAATACACTGCTGAGAGGAGCAGTGGGTGAGACAGGAGAGCTCTGCTGCTCCATGTGGGTCACCTCCCTGGACAGGGTTTGAACTCACCCTGCAGTGGCTGTGGATAGTTTGATAGTGCTGAGATCTAACCCCTCGTGCCACCATATAGGAGGCCCTATATTTATTTAGGTAAGCTTTTGTTCACTTACATTCTAATCCAAAAGTTTAGTATTAGAAACCTTTCTTTTGCTCCCCAGTAGGTGGTGCTATGATACACATTTTTGGTTTCTTTTAGCTGATCCAGTTTCCACCCACCACTGCCTCTTCCAGGAGTCACTGGTGTCCTTTTGTTGCTGGTTATATCTCTGGGGTGGCTTGTATCACTGCAGTTTTGGGGATCGTTACCAGGTTACCGAGATGATGGGTGTTCTCGGGGCCACCTGGGTTGCAGATCATAAGCTGTGGTGGGTAGAGGATGGAAAGGGAAACTGTCCTGGTAGCTGCCACTGATGCACTCTTGCTATTGCTTTTTCCTTTGGGGCCATGTACCCACCATGCCTGCCAGCTTCACTTGGCACACTGCGGAGGGAAAACAAAGGGCTGGAATCGCAGGTGCTTCTGTTGCTCTCTTCTCTCCAGGGACTGTCAGTGTCGTGAGCTCTGCCTCCACTGCTGTTGACTTCAGCACAGGGTGGGCAACGCTATCGTACCTGTATGCTGACACCTTCCTTTTGCTCAGGTGTCACATGTTCCACTGTAACTTTTGCCCCGTTCCAACCCCCCTTCAAGCCTGTCTACCCAGCTTCAGTAATACAGCTGTGACCGTCTCTGACTTCCTGGTGTATAATGAGCAGAGGAAGCTTCATTGAGTCATAGATGTCTTACTAGCTGTAAATTGAAGGGGAGACAAAGGTAGCAATTTATGCAGCCGTGATGCTGATATTTTTATCACACCTCAGACTTGAGAGACGGATGAAAAGGAAGGAACTGACAACAGGTCCAAAGAGTTGTTACTTGGGAATATGCTAAGTACCACATCACCAAACCAAGAACTACAGTTTTGCCACTTCCAGAAATGTATTTTAATTCAGTCGATCAGGGACCTGATAAACCCCCTACCACCCCACAGCAAGCAATATTGCATTGACCCACTTATTTTGCTCACTTGGGCCAGATGACCCATGTGTTGAGCTAGAAGGGCAAAACTTACTTGTCATGGGAGTCAGGGTGTGGCTCACAGACAAGCTGCAGTTTATCCCAGTCAGCCGGGCTGTGCAAACACATTCAGTGTGAGCGCCGGACTGGGGAAGGTGGAGGACAGCTGCTGACCGCGACAGGGACGAACGGATGGTCATCAACTCTGTTTAGGCAGAGAATACAAAGTGAGCGCATTGTGTTTAGTCTGGGACCTTTGAGGTATCAAACCAATTCCTTGAGCCACAGGGTGCTAAATGTGTACAAAAAACGAGAAGTTTTTTTTTTTTTTTCCTCAAATGGCTGTTGAATTTATTTGCTTGATCAATAATAGTCCTGGCAAAAATTAGTTAACCAACACTGAGACAATTGTAATGAAATACTAATTTTAAAAATCCATGACACCTTGATAGAAATTAGAGTTTACACAAACGAAAAGAAACATCAACATTGCCAGCAAATATAAAATGAATCTAATATGACCGACAGGACAGCAAAAAGATTTTTATACATTTATATTTGACACCTGACCATATTTTCAGTCACCATAATATCTTCTCTCCAGATTTAAAAAAATAGTATGCTGATTTCTATAACAAAGCTTTTTTTCGTACAAAAATCAAATAATGGCCAACAAGTCACAACAGTGCAATAGGTAGAGGATAAAAAACCGCATCAAACAGGTGCTGAAAATAAATACTAACTAGGAGGAGGAGAGGACAGCGTCCTCGTGGGGGGTTGTTTCCATCACCTTGAGTGTGTGGGGTGTGTCTTGACAGCCATGAGAGCTGGCCTACCTCGTGGGTGCCACTGACTGGACAGAGCATGACTGAGCAAGGTGCCTGAGGTCACCAGAGACGTAGCAGAAGAAAACAGGGCTGGGGATCACAGCTATCATTAGAAGAAAGTTTTTTCTATTGCTCAATCACATCAATTGGTACTCCATCAGCAGGTTCACTGAGACAATGTGGATAGTTTAAAACTTTTGTGAAGAGCATATATGGCTTATTCAGGCAAAGAGACGTTTACATTCTAGCCCAAGCAAGCAATCTAAGTCATTCTGCTTTTTATGGAAGGTCAGTCACATTGATTTCTGGTTTGAGACACATCTTTGCGTGGATGCACTGGGTCCCGGTGGACACGTTGAACCAAGCCAGCGAGAAGCATCTGCTGATCACGAGCAGTGCGGAGCTGGAGGAGCAAGGAGGTGCTGCCCCAGGGCTGGTGGGCAGCTCCACAGGCAGCTCTGTCTGACCAGCAGGGCCGACCTGGTGACTCAGGCTCATGGACTGTGGTTTAGGACTGTTAAAGGAGACGGAGTGACAGGGCCGGTAAGGGTACCCCAGTAAGAGCCATTCTGGCCAGTCAGGAAATATGAGGCAGCTCCCCATTATATAATCTGCACCGAAAAGGTGTAAAAGGCACAAGCAAGAGTGACTAGGTAAGCAGAGATCCTGGAGGGTGAGACTATGGGGTAATCCACAAGGCAAGAACAGTCTTCACCTTGTTTGGCTCCCCCCCGCACTCCCCCCCAACGAGAGAAAAAGATCCTGATTCTGCCATAATAAAAAAAGCAAAGAAAGACAATTTTTGGTTTAAAAAGAAGCCACTCAAGGGTTAAAATAGTTATTTTAAGTTAACAAAGAAAATTAATCTTCAAATAAGCTGATCCTATCTGGAAAATTCATCTCTCCCCTACAAGCCTACCATACGTCCACTGCTTTCTCCTCCCGTATAACCTGAGCCTGACGCGGAGAAGTCGTATGTGTGAAAGAAGGAAGGGTCTCTGAGAAGAAAAGACATCTTTACAGAATGTACAGCAGAGAGTTGTGCACTCTGACTCTCGGTATTACAGTAAGATGCACAGGTCTTGTTAGGTCTGGAGGACTCCACGACCCAGCTGCTCAGATGGGCGTCTCCTTCCTGTCTCTGCTCGGGGATGGCTTGGCCTGCTCCTTGCCTGCCTTTGGCTGCTCTTTAGCTGGTTTTGTCTCTGGGGCGGTGTCTCTGGGCACCTGGCCAGCACCCCCACGCTTCTCGGACTCTTCGTCATCCTGTGTCTGTGGCTCGGGCTTGGCTCGCTGCAGCTGGAGCAGGCGAAGTTGCACGCGCAGTTCAATGATGGCCTCTCGCTCTTCATGAATCGCTTGATTCAAATGATTGTTCTTTATCTTGAGAATGAAAGAACAGTTGTGACTTAAGAAGGGCAAGAGGATAATGACTCGGGAGAGGCTATTTAATAAACATATCCTACCGAAGAAGCTATTTCTGTTTCAATCAATTTATAGCTGTTAACAGAAGACATGCACGTGAATATGAATGCGCAGATGAAGGACACAAGCACCTTAACCCTGAAGGCATAAAATTCAGGAATATAAACTCTGTTCATTACAGAAGAGTGAATAATCTGGAAAACAAATGTACAAATAGGTAACAATTATTTTAATAATCTTAAGAGGCCTCGTGTGTCAGGTAGATTTGTGTTCCTGAACTGACTCCTGATCAGCCTTAGAGGAAGATACAAGTATTTTTAGTACAACTGGGAAGGGGCAGGGTGACACATTAGAAACAAGATAAAATTCTAGAATTATCTCAAAAGTGAATGCTCTTCGTCTTTTGTGAATGGCATCCTTTATATCTTTTTTTTAAGATTTATTTATGCATACAAGAACTGGGTACAGGCCAGAGGTGCGGGGGTGGGGAGAGGTTAGCGGATTCACCAGAGACAGAGCGGGGAGCAGAAAAGGCAGATCTACTGAAACACACTGCTGAGGGGAACAGCGGGTGAGGCAGGAGAGGTCTGCTGCGCCATATGGGTTGCCTCCCTGGTCAAGGATCGAACTCATGCTGCAGTGGCTGGCGAGAGCTTCATAGTGCTGTGACTTAACCCCTTGCACCATCAGGTGGCCCCCATTCTTTGTATCTTAATTGAGCTACGTAGTCATGCCAGAGAAAACTACTATCTGTTCTAAATCATCTGCACTCATCCTGGGATGTTAATGTGAAAGCAGTAACTAAACCCAAAGACTGCTGGCCAGGAGGCAGGGCCTGCATGGTGCACCTCCCTCAGTCCGTGCCATGGTGTTTCAGTTTGTATTTCTCAGTTTCCCTGGGAACTAGCTCCAGCCATGAACTGAGCCTCTGCTATGGCATGAGCACCAGCACTGGGTTCCAATCACGTACCCTGCCCTAGACAACTGAGCGCTCTGTTTGCTTTTTTTCCCCCCCTGCTGAAAGGATGGGCAGGTCTTAGAACCCCATGTGGAAAAAACTTATGTAAAGGATGGCCGACCTGGATGTCTGCCAGGTGAGACATTTAGCTAGTTCAAACTGTAAAAGTACTCTCCTTTCAAAGCAGCTCAACCTAATCCCAAGTACTCTAAGTCTGGAATACGTTTTCCTACTTAGAATTTTTATCTGCGCTATAAAATGTTAAGAAACAAAATAAGGTGCTAATGTGAGTAACTCAGGCCTTGTCCACTACTCGACTTCCACCTGTTTCTGACACGTGTCTTATCCTTGAGCCTCAGTGGGCAGCCTCTCTGAACTGTCCCCAGGCTCAACGAAGAAGACTTTTGTGGGTGGTGTTTTTGAGTGGAATTCTTTAGTTTTCTATGTGCTATGTATCTGTGATTTTCTCCAATAGCTAAACGCAACTGAATGAAGGAAACTAAGCTGTCTGTTGTTCTTAGATGTCTTTCTGAGAAGAGAATGGTTGCTCTCTCACGCAATCCTGAGCAAAACATCTGGAGACAATTTTTTATTTGGAGTAAAAAGGAAAACTCTAATCAGAATTATTTAAGTCTGTTGCTGTCTTTTCATTGTACAGTTGCCTCCCAGTTCTACTGCCGAATTTACTCTCCCCTGCTGCTTTATGGGTTAACTCTGTTCCTTGTTTTACCCAAAGGAAGATTCAGAAGACTTTCCTTCATCTTCAAGTACTCCTTTTTCGGTCCATCTTCTCTGGGAACATCAAATCATTCAGCTGCTCAAACTGGCATAGTCAGGTGTAGTTCGCCTTTGTGACACTAAGTCACAGTCACACTTTCAGGGACAGCCCAAGAAGGGAATATGTCATCTGCTGCACTGCACTCAGTCTGCACCCTTCAGACTCTGATGAGACTTGCTTTTAAATTCCACTCTACTTAGCATTTCCAGGTGGTTACCAAAGGAACAGGGAAATCTGAGGAGGAATGTATGAACGCCACAATTTTCTAGAAAACAGTAAGATTTCTGTTACTTCCCCTCCCCAACTCACTTCCAGCTCTTCATTCTGTCTCTGTAAATCTTCCAAGATGATCTGAAGCTCCTCTTCATCTTCACTCTCACTCTCACTCTCAGAGGAGTATTCTTCAGTCTCACTGCGGCCGTGCTGCTGACGACTACAAGATAAGATAAATACTTTATAAGCAAGGAGAGTATGCTTACCTGCGCTCACCTCCCTTCTTTTACTTTACTGAAGTTTCATGAGTTTATCACTGATAGCATCATTCTTAAGAACTGATGAATAAAAACTTAAAAGATATTAATTTTAGATGCCTATTTTCTTTAATATAAAAGTGAGAACTGAAACACATTTATATTTAAATACATAGTCTTGGAAATTTCAAAACCCTTGGTTTTCCTTTACCTCTGAATTTCAGCTATCTCAGCTCTGAGACGTTCAATCTCTTCTTTTTCTGAGGCAATCTGTCGGCGCAGAAACTGCTCCATGGCTAAAAGCTCCTCTTGTTCAGTCAGGATCTCATTCTCCTAAAATAATGACCACTGGTGAACACCTTTTTTTAAGTTTAAATCTAGGAAATGTCACTTTTTTGAGGTCTATGCTGCTCTGAATTCATTAGCCCCATACACATAGCGCACAAATCATGTGAAAGTTTGTATGTATGATGAAAAATATTGTTTCCAATTTTAATTAAGAGAAGGTTTCTTTGAGAAAAGGTAGAGTATATTACTTGGGATGAATGACTAGATTTTTCTCAGGACATAAAATCCCACAGGGGGCTCCCTGTTGGTATAAGGGATTAAGTTGCAGCACTATGAAGCTGTCCGCAGCCACTGCAGCATGAGTTCGTCCCCGGCAAGGGAACAGACCCACATAGCACAGCAGACCTCTCCTGCCTCCCCTGCTGCTCCCCTCAGCAGTGTATTTCAGTGGATCTGCCTTTTCTGCTTCCCACTCTGTCTCTGGTGAATCCTCTCACCCCCTGCACCTCTGGCCTGTACCCCAGCTATTATATGCATAAATAATTTTTAAAAAAAAATCCCACATAGAAATTCCATGACCTTATTTTGCAAAGGCTCCCTCTGACACTAGAACAATGGGCACAAAGCCAAAGTTCAAGTGATTAAGTCTGGTTCTACTTTCCAGCCCTCTCTAAAGTCTTCCCATATTTTTAGGGCCAAAGGTGACCTTTGATAATGTCACCAGGAAAAGAAGAACCAAGGAGATATAAGGCTGATATGTCAGCATCACCTAAGGCAGACCTGAGTGAAGGAAAGATTTTCACAAAGAAATCTTTTTTCCACACTGTAAGTCACCATCTTTCTCAATCCATATCCCCAGACAAAATATTTAATTAATAAATATACTGTTTTCATAGAATATGTATTTCAAAAACTGGATCACCACTTAAAAAAAAAGTTGGATCACCAATTGGGAAAATACCTTTCTGCCCACTAGCTAGTTAGATCGTCCAATCTAAAAAAAAGTTGACAAAAGTTAGGGGGTAACAGAGATGTAAAGCTATGGAAATGGAAAGCTGTAGAAAGACAAAGGTCTATAGCACTTCTTTCCAAAGGACTAGGTATGGAGAGTTTTTGTGGTCAAACAATACTATGGTCAAGTTCTAAACTGAACTATTCAAGGCCTCCAAAAAGCATAAAGAATCTTTCTCTGAGGTGTAATATACACTATTACTCAGGTATTTCTAAATGTTTTTCCTCTACCTCAAGGTGTAAGGCTAACATTCCAAGAAGTATCAGATCAAAAACTGAAATAGAGTCATAGTTTGAGACTTCATTCTTTCTTCATAAGAAAAGAATTATGTCTTTGCTAGCAAAATAATGGGACAGAAATGACAAAAAAAAAAAAAAAACCCTGAAATATATAGGACTTTGAATATCCTACACACATGAGCTTCTGAAAGATAGACAGACTCTGCTGTTCTTTCTGGTTAAAATGGGAATTTCCAGAAAATAGTAAGGTTGACTTCAGAAATTCAGAAAAAGAGAAATGAGTTCCTTTTCAGCTGTATGCCTACACTATAGTAGGTACTCGAGTTATTTGCTGAATCAACAAGTAACAATTCATCTCTAAAAACTGTTTTTACCTGCAAAGAATAAAATAAAAACATCTAAAAGGTGTTATTAGTAACAACAACAACATTTTAAGAATGATAATTTTGTGATGTCAGAGTAATAGAAAATATTTATTAAAGTCTAATGTCACAAATATGGAATGAGAACCACTAATTTATAAATTGGGGAACTAACTATCTACAACTCCAAACTATGTACAGACAAAGTGAGAGAAAGTAAAACATCTAGAATAGTGAGATTAAGTAAAACACCAAGGACCTAGAACAGTATCCAGTAAGAAGTACTTAATCAGAAGGAAGTTTCTTTTTCCATAGCTGATTTATACAGCCACCACATAAAGGTAGGTTCAAATATACTTGGCACAGTCTCTCCCTCTAAAATCTTTAAATTATCTTACAAATTTGATTAAAAGAAAACACCCCGGTAGCTGAGCTTCTCTAAGTATAAATTTCAAAATGACCATTAAGAGTCTTACAACATTGCCAACCAAACAATGGTACAAAGAAGAAATTGAGTATCTTGAGACAAATGAAAATAAAAACAAAATATACCAAAACTTATGGGATGTAGCAAAAGTACTTTGAAGAGGGAAGTAGTGATAAATTATCACATTAAGAAGAAAAAAGAACTCATATAAACAAATTATCTTTATATATCAAGTAATTGGAAAAAGAAGACCAAATCTGAAGTGAGCAAGAAGGAAATACATACCAGAGAATTAATAAATGAAATAGTGACAATAAAAACAGTATCAAAAATCAGAGTTGTATTTTTTTTTTAATTTTCTTTTTAAAGATATATTTTTATTTATTTATGCAAACAGGAACTGGGGTATAGGCCAGAGGTGTGGAGGAGGGCGTGAGAGGATTCACCAGAGACAGAGTGGGGTGCAGAATAGGTAAATCTACTGAAATACACTGCTGAAGGGAGCAGCAGACAAGACAGGAAAGGTCTGCTGTGCTACATGGGTCACCTCCCTGGCTGGGGATCAAATTCATGCTGCAATGGCTGGCGACAGCTTGACAGTGCTGAGACTTTGCCTTGTGCCACCAGGGAGGCCCAAGAGTTGGATTTTTGAAAAGAAACAAAATTAACAAACCTTTAGCTAGACTAAGAGGACTCAAAATTATAAATGAGAGAAAGAGACATTAATTACCACTGATAAGAAGAAATATAAAAGAATGTAAGAGACTTATAAATATGTATATGCTTACAGATTAAATACCCTAGAGAAATTAACAAGTATTTAGAAACATATAAGCTTACCAAGACTAAATCATGAATAACGAAATCTGAAAAAATTTAACACAAGGAGACCAAATCAGTAATCAGAATCTCCCAACCAAACGAATCCTAGTATCAGATGGCTTCTCTAGTGAATTCTACCAAAAATTTAAAGGATAATTAAATGTTCAAATGCTCAAAATCTTCCAGAAAACTGAATAGGAGGGAACACTCCCAAACTCATAAGGGCAGAATTACCCTCAAGTCAAAGGCAAAATATCAGCATTACGTGAAAAGATTGTTACAAGCCAATATCCCTGTAAACACAGATGCAAAAGTCCTCAACAAAAATAATAGCAGACCAAATTCAATAGCACATTAAAAGAATTATATACCATTATAAATGGTGTTTATCCCTTGGAGGAAGGATGTTTTACATTAACAAATGAAAGATAAAAATCACATGATCATCTAAATAGATCAGAAAAAACATCTGACAGAACTCGAAAAACCTCTCAAGAAAATGAGTCTAAGAAGGAATGTATCTCAATACAGTATAGAAAATAAAGTCTACAGTTAACATCATACTCAACAATGAAAAACTATTTAATGTAGTAACAGAAGTCTTAGAGTAATTAGCTAAGAAAAAGCAAAAGTATCTGAAGTGAAAAGAAGTAAAATTACCTGTTTACAGGCAATTGATCTTATAAAAAGACCCTAGAGACTCTATTAAATAACTACTACAACTAATAGTAAATTTGCAGATAATAAATCAACATCCAAAAAAATCAGTTGCATTTCTACACATTAATAATTATGTGAAAAATAAAGAATTCCATATATAATAGCATAAAAAAAGGTTTTAACTTACCAAAAGAGCTGAAAACCTATAAACCACTGAAGAAAGTTACGATACAAATAAATGTGAAGATATCCCATGTGTGGACTGAGAAATAATATTATTATAATGCCCACCCTCCCTCTCCAGTATGATTTCTAGCATCAATGAAAATACTATCAAAACTTCTAAGTTTTTTTCATAGTAAGAGAAGAAACAACCCTAAAATTCCAAAAGAATATAAAAAGACTGCTAACAGCCAATGCAATCGTGAACAAAATAAAGAAAGATGGAGGCACCACATGACCTGAGTTGTAAATATATTACAAGCCATTATAAGCAAAACAATATGGTACTGGCATAAACAGATACAGTCCAATGGAACAAAATAGAACCTAGAAATAGATCCATGTACTTGTGATCAACTCATCTTTAATAAAGGTGTCCAGAATACAATCAGGAAAAGGACAGGCTCTTCAATAAATGATGTTGGGTAAACTGGTTTACAACATGCAAGTAATCAAACTAGACTTTTTTTTTTACGATTTATTTATTTATACATATAAGAACTGGGGTACAGGCCAGAGATATGGGGGAGTGAGAGGGTTCACCAGGGACAGAGTGGGGAGCAGAAGAGGTGGATAGACTGAACTACACTGCTGAGGGCAACAGCAAGTGAGACAGAGAAGTCTGCTGCACCATGTGAGTCACCTCACTGGCCAGGGATCAAACTCATGCTGCAGAGGCTGTGGATAGCTTCATAGTGCTGGGACTTAACCCTTGTGCCACCAAGGAGGCCCCCAAACTAGACCCTTATCTCACTCAGTATACAAAAATCAATTCAAACTGAATTGAAGACTCAAACACAAGACCTAAAACCATGAAAGTATTAGAAGGAAACTTAGAGAAAGATTTTGTCTGACTAATCATTTTTTTAATATGACCCTCAAAGTACAGACAAAGGGAAAAATAAAGAAATGGAGTTGCATCAAACTAGAAAGCTTCTGCAAAGCAAATAAAGAGTGAAAAGTCAACCTTTGGAATGAGAAAATACTTACAAATGATATATCTGATAAGGGGTTAATATTTAAAATATAAGGAACTCAAATCAATAGCAAAAACTACCCAATTAGAAAAATGATCTGAACATACAGTTTTCAAAAGACAAATGGCAAGCAATGAAAAGGTGTTCAATATCAATAATCACTAGGAAAATGCAAGTGGAAAACAGTAATGTATCTTTTTTACACTAGGTTATTTAAAAAAAAGGGAACACTTTTATGCCTTTAGTAGGGTATAAATTGGTACAACTATTATGGAAAACAGTATGGAGTTTCCTAAAAAATATGATCCCACAATCCCACTTGTGGCATATATCCAAAGGAAATGAAAACAGGATATGAAGAGGTATCTATATTCACAACTTCACTGAAACATTATTTATAATAGCAAAAATATGGAAATAGCCTAAATGCCAGATGAATAAAGATGTAGTGTATCTGCAGACAGACACTCTTGGAATATCATTCAGCCATGAAAAAGAAGGAAATGCTACCACTATGATAGCACGGATAAACATGGAGGACATTATGTTAAGTGAAACAGGTCAGGCAGAGAGAGACAAACCATATGGCATAACTTATATGCAGAATATTAAAACAAGGTCAAGCTCCCAAGAGTTACATGGTGGTTACCAGGGCTGGTGGGTGGGGAAAATGGGGAAACACAGGTCAAAGGTACAAAGCCATAAATAAATAACTTAGTAAATAATATTGTACTGACTACTGCAGCAAAATTCAGGTGCTTTCATTACACACAATTAGTTGTAGTAATCATTTCACTACAGGTGTGATCAAATCATGATACTGTATAGCTTAAAAATATACTATTTTCATTTTAAAAAAGAAATCTTTCAAAAAAGAGAAAAAAGGTTAGCTTACTTGGGCAAGGAGAATATTGATAACTTCTTCATTTTCATTCATTTCTTCTTTGGAAACATCCTCTTTTGAAAGACTGGCTATTTCTTGTGCAATCTTGGTTTCACACTCCTGTCAAATAAGACAAATGAAAAAGAAATGGTCAATCTAAATGTGCCACATATTCAACAGATTCACATTATCACCATTATAAATTGAAAAAGTAATAGAAAATGGGTAAATGGGTATTTGTAAACTGGGCTTGGAAAAGAACATGTGGATTTCAGTCTGTGTCTATACTATGAAAAATGTTCAATTCTGGCTAATGTGTTCACAATGACACATAAACTACCTTCTGTGGTATTTTTGTTTTTTGGGTAGGGAGTCAATTTTAAGTATTGGGAGTCAAATTTAAGTGTGACACATGTACACATAAAGTAACTACCCCTGCAGTCACGATATAGAACATTTCCATCATCACACAAATGACTGTGGAGAGGATTGTCCAACATCTGCAGACCGCTGAAACCACTAACCTGCTTTCCATTGCTAGTTTTTCCTTTCCCAGAGATTCATATAGAATGAATCAATCGTGCAAAAGAATGAAACTGGAATATTACCTTACACCATATACAAAAACCAACTCAAAATGGCTAAAAACCCTGCATGTAAGACAAAACACTCCATATTCCATGACATACATCTTAGAAACACCTTTAAAGACATGTGCCCTGAAGCAAAGAAAATGAAAGAAAAGATAAACAGCTAGGACTACATCAAACTAAATTGCTTCTGTACAGCAAAAGAGACAATAACCAAGATAAAGAGACATCCTACAAATTGGGATAAAAGAAAGGACTGATCACACAACCAGTAAAGGATTGATCACAAAGATCTATAAAGAGCTTACACAACTCAACAAAAACAAAATAAAAAATCCAGTCAAAACATGGGCAGAAGAGCTAAAAAGATACTTCTCCAAAGTGGAAATGCAGATGGTCAACATGCACATGAAAAAAATGCTCAACATCACTTATAAGCAGGGAAAGGCATATCAAAACCACAAGGAGATATCACCTCACACCAGTAAGAATGGCCCACATTAAAAAAACTAACAACAAAAAATGCTGGCGAGGATGTGGAGAAAAAGGAACCCTTTACAGGGTCTCTCTGGTAGCACAAGGGTTTAAGCAGTGCACTATGAAGCATCCGCAGCACTGCAGCACAAGTTCGATTCCTGGCCAGGGAGGTGTTCCATATGGCGTAACGAACCTCTCCTGCCTCGCCTGCTGCTCCCCTCAGCAGTGTATTTCAGTTGATCTGCATGTTCTGTTCCCCACTCTGTGTCTGATGAATCCTCTCACCCCCCACACCTCTGGCCTATACCCCAGTTCGTGTATGCATAAATAAATAAATCTTAAAAAAAGGAACCCTTTCACATTGCTGGTGGGATGCGAACTGGTTCAGCCACTATGGAAAGCTGCATGTAGGACACTCAAATTAGTAAAATTGGATCTATCATAGGACCCAGCAATTTCACTCCTAGGAACCTACCCAAAGGACACAAAATCATTAATTCAAAAGGAAATGTGCACTCCTATGTTCACTGCAGCACTATTTACAATATCTAAAATATAGGAACAACCTAAATGTCCAAAAACAGATGACTGGATCAAGAAGATGTGGTATACTTACACAATGGAATACTACTCATCAATCAAAAAACATAAACTCATGCCATTTGTGGCAACATGGATGGAGCTGGAAGGGATTATGCTCAGTGAAACAGTCAGAAGGAAAAAGAAAAATATCAGATGGTTTCAATTATAAGAGGAATATAGGGAAACCAAAGAAAGGGTAAGGAAAGCAAAGAAGAGAGAAAACAAACTATAAATTGGAGACCTACAGCAGGAGAAGGAAGGGAGTAGGATCAAATCAGAGGATATACAAGCACAGACTATGGTGACAGTTCATGGGTGAACTGATGGTGGGAATTTCATGGGGATTACACCTGAGAGGAAAAATCAAACATTATACAATAATGAACAACAATGTAAAAATATATACAACAAGTCTAAATATATATATATAAATATATATACATATATAAAAATATATTTAATTAAAAAATGGATCAATCACTAGTCTTTTCATCTGGCTTCTTTCATTTAACATAATGCTGTGTTACAACTCACCCATTTTTTAAATTTGTATTAGTAATTTGCTGAATAATATGTCACGATATAAATATACTCCAATTTATCCATTCAACAGCTTGTACACACTGGTTTCTTTCTCGTTTTTATCTATTATTCCCAGAGCTGTTATGAACATTTGTATATGCTTTTTGTGAGTATATGCTTTGTTCTCTTAAATACCTAGAAGAGGAATTGCTGGGTCATATGGTAGCCATATATTTAACTTTATAAACTGATAAAAGTATTTTCCAAAATGATTACAACAGTGACCACTGTTGTATACTGCATTATGGTTATGTGTGCACTGTGGTACACATAACCATAATGCAGTACATTACTGTACACTAAGTCTTAGGGAAAAGCAGTCAAACTTTCACCATTAAGTAAGACTTTTTTCATAGATGCTTTTCACCAGGCTAAGAAAGTTGTTTAGAGCAGTTTGTATCATACAGCAGTTTGAATTCTGCTTAATGCTTTTTTAGCACTACTGATGTGATCTTGTGTTGTTTTGTTTTGGTTTTTCATTTTTAGCCTGTTATATAAGGAATGATATGATATAGTCTATCTTAAAAGTCATTTAATTCTCAAGGTTGATATCAACTTGACACAAACTTTTGAGCATTCTATGAAATAATGAGCAGGCATGAAAAGAGAGTATCAAGAAAACTGATAAGTCAAAGTAATCCATCCTTTTCTACACTGGCTCTGACTTGCTATATCACGATTCCTTTTTCCAAGAAACATACAGAAGAGAAATGAAAGCCAAGTCTACATTAACCCTGTCCTAGGTCAGACACCCTTACTTAAATGCTGATGGGCAATGCTACATGTTGAACAAATACAAACAAGAGGTTGGTCAGTAACTAACACCTAGTATCAGGGTGAACTATTTAAGGGAATAACAACAACAACAATAAACATAGGAAACAAAAGATAGATAATCTAACAAAGCATGAGAAAAAGAAGAAAAATTCAGGCAGAATTTCTGCTAGTCTATTAGTCCTGGACTGCATGTGTAAAAAGTTCATGAATGTTTTCCTTCTGACAATGTTTTCCTTCTTCATAAAAAGGCAAATCTCCAAACTCAGGGAAATAAAAATATTTGGGTTGTCTTTGTCTTCAAGCATAACCACAATGGCAACCCAACATCAGTCATGCTCTCCTATTCTACTAAATGGTAACTACAGTCATGTGTCCTGAGAAATGTGTTGTTAGGTGATTTCATTGCAGTGTAAATGTCACAGTGTATAGACATAAGCCAGACTACTCCACATGGGCTATATGTTATATAACCTGCTGTGCTGGGCTACAAACTTGTAGAACATGTTGCTGCACTAAGTATGGCAGTCAACTGTACACAATGGATATCTAGACGCAGACAATGCACAGTAAAGATACGGTATAAAAGAAAAAAAAGGAACACCTGTATTGGGCACTTACCATCAATGGAGCCCGCAGGACTGGAAGTTGCTCTGGGTGAGTCACTGAGTGAGTGGTGAGTGAATGTGAAGGCCTAGGACATGACTGTACATGAATGTAGACTTTATAAACACTCTACACTTAGACTATACTAAATTTATATAAAAATACTTTTCTTTCTTCAATAATGCATTCTTACTGTAACTTTATAAAGTACTTTTCAACTTTTGACTCTTGTAATAACATCAAGTTTAAAACAAACATATTGTACAGGTATACAGAAATTATTTTCTTTATATCCTTTTTTTATAAGCTTTTTTCTATTTAAAATTAAACTTTTTTTTTTTTTAACACTTTAATAAGACACAAACACGTATACTAGCTCAAGCCTACACAGAGTTGGGGCTTATCACTGTCTTCTACCTCTCCATCTCAACCCACTGGAAGGCCTTCAGGGGCAATAACTTGCATGGAGCTGTGATTTCCTAAAGCATGTCAGAACTTCCTCAGGAGGCAGTGTCAGTCACTCTTTTCAAAAATCAGTCTATGATGGCTTGTTTCTTTATCACAGATTTTCTTATAAGCAGTTAATGCACCATGAGTATTCTTCTCTATTGATAAAAAGCTGTCAGTGTTGGGGTCCATGTTTTCAAACTACCTAATAAGCTTCTTTAAGTCTGAGAAAGCTTCTGCTAAATCCTTCACTACAGATTTTGTTTGGCGTTCTTTTTCTTCTCCTGCAGTTTCCTTTGCTCCTGTCTCTTCTTCAGTCACTCATTCCTGTTTCAGTTCCAGCAACTCCTTATTAGTCAATTCCTCTGAACTGCCTCAAGGAGGTCCTCAATGTCCTCCTCATCCACACCCAGTTCAAACTGCTTTCCATTTCAACCAGAATCTTGTTGGTTGTTACAACTTCCTCATCCCTGGCAAGTGATCTGAAGTTACTGGTAAACCTACTGAGTGCCTTTTCTCAGATCCCTCTCATAAACACCAAAGTGCTATCACCCCAAGCTCAAGAAGGTTACTGATGCAATCACAGATGTTGTAATCCTTTCAGAACTACACCAGTGTCTTTCTCAGTTACATCAATAACCTGGGTAAAGGCCCTCAAGCGTAGGTTTAAAAGTTGTTATAACCCCTTGATACACTTGGTTGGAGCCAAGAGGTGGCACTGAAACACTACATTGATATTAAAGATCATCAATTTAAGAATGTCCAGGAACATTATCAACAATAAGGAAAATCTTGAGAAACATGTTATATTCCAAACAGTTCTTGTATTTCACTGGCACAGCAACTCTGAAGAGCATCCTAGAAGAGCTGGGTCATCCATGACCTCTTACTGCTTCTGCAATACACCACCAGTGTACACCTACTTCTACATTTGATGGTCTTGGGGTTCTTGCTGTGTCAGATCACAAAGGGTTTTAATTTGTAGTCTGCAACACTGTCTCCAAGACTGTTCTATTGTCCTTAAAAACTCTGAAACCTAGCACTGACATGCCTCCTTGTGTATGAAAGCCCTTTCAGGTATCTGTATCCAGAATCCATTTTGGCAAATTATGTTTTCTCCACATTTTAGCTTATACAGACTTTCCAAAAATGCTTTAGCTGCCTGTCTATCAATATTTACAGACTCACTACTCACTTGGATATTATATAATAAATAATGATTCTTGAACTGTTTAAACTACTCAGAGCTAGCAGTAAATTCAACATTGTAATAAGGTCTAGCCTTCCCTTTCAACATCAGAAACATACTTTCTGCTTTGGTCATGATCATCATGGAGCTGACAAGGATATACCACTAGTCTTTAATCCAGGTCATAAAATGTTTCTTCAGATCTGATATAGGCATTTCTCAATTTTTTGTTAGACTCATTGCTTTCAATGAAGCATATCCTTTAAAAGTTTCTGCCACTTTGTTCCTGTTCCTCAAGATCATAGCTATGGTCTAATGGGATGTACCTGACTGATAAGCAATAACCATCGCATTTTCCATTTTCTCAGTTCTTAATCACTTTTAATTTCCAGATCAATCACTGATATGGCAACATTAGTGCCTCTTACTGGTAATATTAGGAGTGGATTTTGTGCACTTAGAGGCTATGATGAGAAAAACAACAAGGGGTTAAATCAAGCACAAGGGGAAAACATGCCATCAAGACAGGAGGTAAACAACAGCTATGAGGCTGTTGCCAGCATGAAACACTATGACATTTTGACATCACTAGCAACAGAAATTTTGGAAACACAGTAGTAGTACATGTGGTCCCTCACTGACTGAAAAGGTCACTGATGCAGTGCATGACTGTAATGTTTCTTTGAAGTGCTGGCTGGAGCCTGCTGTTGAATCTGCATGTGAGTTGTACGGGGATCCAAAGATTAGTCCTGTTGTGACTGGGAAACTCACAGTTCTAGAACCAACAATATAAATATAAATATAAAGAGGGGAAATGAAAAGTTTGGTGGCTCACATACCCCAAACTTATCAGGAGTCACGTGGCATGCTTCCTACAATTAGGTGAAGAAAATTCCACTTGATCTTCACTACCTTCCATGTATTTCTATAGGGGTGACTCTGAAATGTAATACCGGCTAGCTTCTCATAATCAGAAAGCTATGTGTACAGGTATTACCAAGCAGGAAATGATAAAACACCTTTCAGTAAAATCAAGTTTATTAAAAAAACAACTTTCTAAATTAAAACATTTGTCTAGAACTAAGCTGGAGGATCAATAAGCCAGAAGTGGCAACATATAAGCAAATAAATTTCCCATTACAGAACTCCATTTTAAGAGAGCTATATATGTTTTATATATATATATATATACATATATATATTAGTGTGTATATGTGTTTTATATATAGTATTTTTTTAAAAGAAAAACAGTATATAAAATATTCCAAAGCATTCTTTTTATTTTATTATATACATCATGTACCAAAGAAATAAATTTACTCACTTGTCTTTTAGCTTCTCTCAATTTTCTTTTGAGGGCTGTCAAAATCCTTTGTACTTCCCATAATCTTTCTTCTTTAGATAAATCCTTTATCCCACCCTGTAGATCTCGATGTAAACAGTTCAAAAGAAACTCCTAGAAAACAATATACCACACATTGAATGGTATTCCAGGTCTTATTTTAAAATAACACTACATGTAATTTCTAAAGATCCAGAATCAACTATTTTCACTTAATATTAAAGGAACAGAATAATGGCATAAGTTATTTTTTTCAAAGATAGATTAGAAAATCATTTGTTCTGCCTGGGCAAACGTTTTCAATCATGAAATCACATTGGTTCAGTAGTAGCTAATTCACATTCCTTCCCCAACATATCACCAACCAATAAGAAATGGAGCTCAGAGCATATGAAGAAAAGTAAAGAGGGAGGGCCTCCCTGGTGGCGCAGTGGGTTAAGCAACGCACTATGAAGCAAACCGCAGCCACTGCAGCATGAGTTCGAGCCCAGGCCACAGGGAGCTGACCCACATGACGCAGTAGATCTCTCCTGTCTCGCTCGCTGCTCCCCTCAGCAGTGGATTTCAGTCGATCTGCCTGTTCTGCTCCCCACTCTGTCTCTGGTGAATCATCTCACCTCCCACACCTCTGGCCTGTACCCCAGATCTTGTATGCATACATAAATAAATCTTTAAAAAAAAAAAAAGTAAGGAGGGGCTTGATAATATACATGCAAATAAAAGACATAATAATCGAATGTAAGTAAATTTCTTATTTACTCACATATTTCTTATTAAGCTTGCAAACACATACACACATACACTTGTCAAAAGTGCAGAGCAGAAAAGCATAGGACTTGGGTTCAAATTTTTGTTCAATAGTTTAGTAACCATATAACACAGAAAGTTACATCTTCAAATTTCAGCATTCTTATCTGTAACACATGGTCATTAAGAGCAACCTTATCCACATAACATTTTTGGATTGTTTACAAGTTGTCCACTACTATGCAAAGCATCTTTAATGCATTATAACCCATCTATGGTAATCTTTACACTGAACACCATTGAGAGGACCCATTTGAAAATGGGATCACTGAGGTTAAGGAGGTTAAGCAATTTACCTAAAACCAGTCAATTAGGAGCAGAGAAAGAACTTAAAGTCAGGTCTAACTTAACTGGCATAAAATAGTGCCACTGAAGTTTCTGACTACAATGTACTGTGAAGAATATGCCTAACATGGCTCCAGATACACAGAAAGTTCAAAAGTTCACCACTATCATCAGCGCCCAAAGAGATGAACAACATCTTCAGGATCAAAGTTGAGCATACATACCTGTCTCCTGATCTCCTCCTTGATGCTCTCCTGGGTTTCTGGCAGTGTGGGCATGGTGGCCATGTTAGACCATCGGAGAGGTTTTGTCACTTGCTTTAGAATCACATTTCCAAAGAGCTCTTGCACATGTGTGAAAAACACGTATAGAACACGGTTGCTAATCTAAGAAAAACAAATCAAAAGATTTGTAAGAAAACAAAATTATCAACTTATTTGATTTGTATCTAGTGCATAGAATATTCTTTATTCCTGGACACAAGAATTTTCCTCAGCAGTGACTAGACATCCTTTGCTTATTAGTGGCCAATTTAAAACAGAGAATAGGGCCTCCCTGGTGGCACATGGGGTTGGCACATGGGGTTAAGTTGCAGCGCTATCTGCAGCCACTGCAGCACAAATTCGATCTCTGGCCAGGGAGGTGACCCACATGGCACAGCAGACCTCTCCTGTCTTGCCTGTTGCTCCCCACAGCGTATGTCCATCGATCTGCCTATTCTGCTCCCCACTCTGTCTCTGATGAATCTTCTCACCCTGCATACCCCTGGCCTGCACACCAGCTCTTGTATGCATAAATAAATCTTTAAAAATATATATAATAGAGAATAGAAAAACATATATAAACCATGTACTCAAACACCAGAAGGAATTAGAGGGGAGAAAAAGAATACAATAAAAGGATTCAGAAACTAGTGACCACAAATGTGTTCTTTTTTAGCAGCAGAGTATCAATTCATTATCATATCAAATGATTTTTAAAACTCTGGCCTGTACCCCAGCTCTTGTATGCATACATAAATAAATCTTTAAAAAAAAAATCCAGCTAAAATTTCTTTAAAAAAAATCATTTTATTTTAAAGTTGTTTTGAGAACTTTTAACATACACCACTGAATCTACCAAGGAGCATGAAGGAAGTGAGAACACTTGCAGTCGTAAAGCTGAACTGAGAGTGTGACAGTCCTCAGCCACAGAAGTAAATCCTTGCTGGGTGCACTCGCATTGCCAGTATTCAAACTTGATTCTCTGAAGCTAAGAGACCAGGTCATCAGGTTCACTGAAAAGCTAATCAAAAAAATATTTCCTACCTCAGACCTGACTTTGCAACATACCTCAGTCTTCTGTGATTGTATAATCTCTATTACAGTAATATGAAGTAATAATGTAAATATTTACCCAACAAATTCTGGTCTCCTGACTGATATGAATGATCAAATGAGCAATAAAAGAATTTTTAAGAAAATATACTTTTTAACAGGTGTTACAACAGATAATGATTGGAAATAACATAGTATACTGGCCAAAAAGTGGTTTTAAGATAAAAATTATAATGATTAACTTTTACCATTTGCTTTTGGTCAGAGTAAAATATTATTAACTAATTAAAGGAAAAACACATATTCTATGTCAGCACCAATGAACGGCAATAAATGAAAGGCAAATATGTTCAAAGGAGACACCAATTAATATACTATCCAGGGGCCTCCCTGGTGGCGCAGTGGGTTAAGCAATGCACTATGAAGCAAACCGCAGCCACTGCAGCACGAGTTCGATCCCTGCTGCTGGCCAGAAAGGGGACCCACATGGCACAGCAGACCTCTCCTGCCTCGCCCACTGCTCCCCTCAGCAGTGTGTTTCAGTCCATCTGCCTGTTCTGCTCCCCGCTCTGTCTCTGGTGGATCCTCTCACCTCCCTGGATTCTGGCCTGTACCCCAGCTCTTGTATGCATAAATAAATAAATCTTTAAAAATATATATATATATATATACTATCCAGTACTCTTAAATGCCTCAACAGATTAAACATCTATAAAATACTTCTTTCTATAAAATGCTGCTCTAGGCTCTATCTTTATGAATCAGATCCTCACATTAAATCCCTGGCCAAACAATAATGTTATGCCCCTCTGTATCTGAGTCTAATTACATAGAGGTGACATAATTTAGCAAAAATTCTATTTGATGAAATAAGTAAAATATTTGGGATTTTATAGATGAACTCTAATAGTGGGCAGCATGGGCTCAGTCTCTCCTCACATCAACCACTGTCATCAGGTACTGGTTTTTTAAACCCATACCAAAGACTACAATATTTAAATTACATACCTACAAGTTAAAGGGCAAATATGCTCATTAGTTTTTATGTAGACAGTGTCCACAGTATGAAAGAAAAAGAACAGCATTCAGAGTAATTCATTATCTACTTTCTGATTAACTGGTTTGTATGCAGCTCAGAAACAAAAAAAAAATGTCCCCCCAATTCTCTAGGCTAGCACCAGAGGCATGTACGTGTACATAAAAGGCCCCCTACCTGAACGGTTGGACTGAGCACTATAGAAATGTTCTGTATGTTCATTTTTGTTTCCAGTTCCTTTGCAATAACATGGTCCATGTGAACGATCAGCCAGGAAATCAGAAGATAGTTACATTCTGGCAGTTCCTTCAGTAGGCGCTGGAGTTCCTGCACTTTCTCATTCTCTGTGCTCCTCCCACATGCCTCTTCAAAGCGGGGTATAAGCTCTTTGGTAAGCAGATTCTCTGGAAGGTCTCGCAAATACTGCTTCAGCAAACTGGCTACAGTATTAGGCTCATATTCTTCCAAGTTTGGAGACTCCTCTCTGTCATAGGCTGCTTTCAGCTCATCCACCTTTGATTTAATTCCTTAAAACAATCAAGTTCAAAAGAGAAAGAGAACGTCAAGGCAAAAAGTCAAATATATAGCTTTCCTCAGCAACTCTGGGGGCAGAAAGGGAGGAAATCTGAGTCAACCTGACAATAACAAACTTCTAGTTATGTGCACAAGAATCATACAATTCCTCAGCAAACAAAATTAGACTATAATTTTGAGGGTGATTTTAACCCCAAAAGTAAATGATAATAAGAAGAATCAATACACAAAAGTCAAAGCAACCACAGACATATTAAGCAAATAAGCCAATCAAGAAAAAAATCTTGGGCCCGCCCTGGTGGCGCAGTGTGTTAAGCAATGCACTATGAAGCAAACCGCAGCCACTGCAGCACGAGTTTGATCCCTGCTGCTGGCCATGGAGGGGACCCACATGGTGCAGCAGACCTCTCCTGCTGTGCCCGCTGCTCCCCTCAGCAGTGTGTTTCTGTCAATCTGTCTGTTCTGCATCCTGCTCTGTCTGGTGGATTCTCTCAC
>JAGFMF010011598.1:367711-383514 GCA_019455555.1 Galemys pyrenaicus | reverse complement strand
AGGGAACCAAATAAGGATCAAGGAAAGGAATAAGAACAATAATAATAATAACAATAAAGACACAAAAAACAAAAATGAAAAGACAAGGACAAATTGGGGACACTTGGTGGGGAGGAGGAAGGTTGAGGGCAGAAGGGAGCACGGGGGACTGAGGTGATGGTGCACTGGAGATATGGTGATGGGGAATACATGGGGGTTACAACTGATGTCAAATATATATAAATTTAAAAAATGGAACATAAAAAAAGAATCATTCATCCATGCAAAAGGACAAACCAATATGAGGAAAGAAACACTGATAAAGTATGCTGAAATAAGACTTTGAGAATAAATCTATAAGCTTATTAAACTTGATTAGTACCTACACAGAAAAAAAGCCTATTCCAGAAAACTAAGAGCCTGCTTAGTTTACAAATTAGACAAATTCAGCTTTATAAATGTTCATTATTAATAAGTATCACTAGATGCAGCTTTTCCCTCATTTTACGGTTTCTAGAATAAGTCTCCATAAGGCAACCCAAATATTGTCTCATTAACACATTATCTACTGAACATTAACCAGCATTAACTTAATATTTGAAAATGTTACATTTTATAAATAGTATTTTCATTCACAATAGATTTTTTTTAACTTTGTATTTCACAGAAATGAGCATGCTACAGTAGACAAAACAAAGGAGAAAAAGTGAAGATAACCCTCAAGAAATTAAAGATGTTTTTGAACTATCTGATATAGAACAAAGATGAAGCAAAAAATTATCATGAATTAAAGATATACTTCAAAATATAGTTTTCTGTTAAAATATAGGCATTTTGAACATCTGCCTAAACATAGAATTCTAAGTAAACATTTTAATGAACCTGGTTTGGGACTACAAAATACTTCTTTGTTCTTCAATTGACGTAAAAGGAATTTCCCCAGAATTAAAGGACAAGAGTGTCCAGATCATGAGGGACCACTAGATAAGTGGTGAATAATGATAAATGAAGAAATTCACACCAAAGCACAACATAAAATTTCAGTGAATAGGGATAGAAATATGATATGAACAAATTCCTACAGCATAGGGAATAGGGCAAACAAATGACACACAAAGGTCCAGGAGCAAACACTTGAACTTAAAGACAATAAAGAATTATCTTCAAAACTCTGAAAGCAAATTAGTTTCTAAAATCATTTAAGTGTACACTTTAGAATAAAGACATGTCAGACACACCATCACAAAGAATAAAAACTTTCTCAAGAATCCTGGTCTTGAGATGCAACACTGGTGAGAAGGAAAGGGAATCCCAGGAAAAGCAGGTCTGTGACCAACTCATGATACAGAGACACAGGAGGAAGTGCTCTGGAGGACAATGGGATTTACAGATATCTGACTGTGTAGAAAAGAACAGTAATATGTGGTAAAGAGTTGCTTGAACTTTGGGGATAAATCTGTCATAAGAACAGAGTAAAACAAAAAATCCAAATGAAAATCAGAGACTACTAACTCCAAGAGAAAGAAAGGTAAGAAAATGAAATGGTAGCCTACTGCTTGGCTCAGCAGTACACAATATTTATCTATCATAACGAAAACAATAAATACATAGATATAACCAAACCTTTGTGCCAGACATGACTGTATTAGTTGACTAGGACAAGCAGATGGAGGAAGATACAAGAGATCTAAATCATCCTCTATCATAATATCTACTTAATGTCTAGAACTGGTATCCTAAGAAACAGCAGTTTTCATATACTGTTTATAAATAAAGAAATAAATACCAAAAGGACTAGCTCAAGAGAAAGTAAAGACTAAAAGGGGTGCAAGAAAAAGGCAGGTTAAGTGTTTTCCACTGTAAGGACTCACATAACTCAGAATATAATCTTGCTCACTTATTAAGAAGAAAGGATACAAAGTAAAAACGGCAAAAGGGCAAGACACAGGGCAGGGGGAAGTCTTGATGAAATCAGGCCCGGGTTTAAGGTTCAAAAATTCTCAGGGACAAGTTGAATTTTTACAATAGTAAAAAAAGGTGTTAAGTATTGTTGACCTGATAGTTCATTGTACTCAGAGCCCAACGTCTTTTTAGGTCATATAGGCACCCACCCTCTGCCTAGTATGTACCAAAATTCAGACTCCAAGAAGAAAGCAGTACTCAGAATAAACCACATTTCACTCCCCTACTAACAGTTTAGGCACAGCAGGCTGAAGTTTATGTACTGTAGGGAACTGGACCGGTCAGGTTCTGAGAGGCCAACCAAGAGCCAACCTTGCACACTGGCCTTCCTAGTGACAACAATCTTCAGGTCTGCTAAGGTAATTCTTTCTGTTCAACTACTACAGCCCTTCCTCAACTTATGATGGGATCATGTCAAGATGAGTCCATCATAAATCGAAAAAAATCCTAAATCAAAACACTTAAACCATTGAACATTATAGCTGAGCCTAGTTTACACTGACATGTTCACAGTTACATCAGCCTACAATTGGGCAAATTATCTAACACAAAGCTTATTATATAATTGTTGACTAGCTCATGTTATTTATTGAATACTGCACTAAAAGTGAAAAACAGAATTTTTTTTTTTTTTTTTTTTACTCTCAAGAAGGTGTGAGCTGATTGGGAGATGGAGCTGACTGGGAGATGCAGCTCACCACCACCCAATATCACAAGAGAGTATTATACCACATATAATAGGAAAAGACCAAAATTCAAAGTATTACTTTCACATCATCGTAAAGTTGAAAAATTTTAAGTCAAACCATCTATATTAGACTTCTGATAATATTCATATGGATTACTGTGATAAAATAAATGAAATCCATGTCTCACAAAAGAACACTCAAATTTCGTATTAAAAATCAATAAAAGAGTTTTCTCTTAAACTATGAGTACTACTATCCAAGAAAATAATTTCAAGTTTACAAACTTAAATGTAACAGAAATAATCCTTAGGACTATACAGATAAGATTTAGAGGGAAATCAGTAAAATACTTCCATTATAATATGCTTGAAGTTTATGACTACTATCCAGTAAATGCAAATTAGTACTATTCATATTTGCAGGCTTGTAAATGATTTGTCATGCAAATCTTCATGGACCAATTGCCATCCAATTTAGTTGTTATGTAACTAGTCCTTTCAAATGTGTTCAAAGTAATGATACAGATTTCACTCTTAAGTTGGGTTACTGCTTCTTTTCTGTATTGTTTTTGCATATTATCAGACTATATTTTAGTTTCTCCCTATCCTAGGTGCTTATCCAAATAAACTTTTAATTAGAGTCCCATATGCCACTATGAAATTCACTGGAAAAACATAGCGATTTAATGTTTTCCACTATGCTTAACATTCTCAGTATTTAAACAATGTTTAAAATTCTTACTGATTAAAACAATATGCCTAAGGATGTGTATATATAATCAGTTTTTAAAATGTAAAATTCTGACGTTCATCATAATAAATATGAATGTATCAATGCCTTTTTAATGTTGGCAACTATTAAGTGACTAACAACAACAAAAGAAAAATTAGAAACGACAGAATACAGAAAAATACAGAAACGACAGAATACAGAAAAATCTAAAGAGCATAGATTATGTCCATTATGTAAAGTGAAAATTCAAACTCGGATTAAAACGCCAGCTACTAGAAAAATAGTAGCCAAAACACTGAATCTAGCAGATAAAAAAAACTCGCTCCACTGGCTACAAGGTGAAAGCCTGGGGAAGACAAAATTCTACAAATAGCTGCCTAAATCAAACAGTGTACATGTATATTAAGTATGGGGGGAGGTACAACCCACACTGGCCTCTTGCCATAAACAAAATCAAAAACAAAACAAAATAAATTCATTTCTGCTCCTATGTATAAAAGGCTCTACTGCTCAATGTGAGCTTGTTGGTCCCCAGCATCTTCCCCAGCCCATACAGCTGTCAGTGGTGGCCTCCTGCAACACGCGTATGGGAAAGACTGTACCAACTTCCAGGACACCTCTGCAGTGGACAGTGCCTTTCAAAGAGCTGAGGCTTTCCCATTACTGAGGAAACTATGGGCTTCTCTTTTTCTACACATTGGACTCACCTTTTTTTGCCCCACAGAGACCATCACTGTCAGAAAGCATGGCCTTTCTCAGAAAGAGGACTTCCACAAACTAGGCTGAGAGGTTCTGGGGGTCTCTGTGGCCTCTCAGTTCACTCATCTGCAGGTCAATAATCTCCCCCACCCCCAGGAGGGATGTCTAGGTACCCTAAACATGCCCCTGCTAGCTGAAGTAACCAAAAGCTTGTCCCACGATTATGGTGTGCTGAAGGAAAATGAAGGGATCACCTACAGGGGCTCTTTACCATTGATGGCAAGGGTGTCCTTTGACAGATCACCATTAGTGATTTGCCTGTGGGGCGTTCTGTGGATGAGGACTTGCAGCTGGTCCAGGACTTTGGGTACACTGATAAGCATGGGGAAGTCTGTCCTGCTGGACTAGAATTCAGGGAGCAACACAATCAAGCTCAACATGGATGACAGCAAGGAATATTTCTCCAAACACAGGTATGCGAGTAGACAAATGGCAAGCTTTGGCTCTTGGCCCCAACCTGTGTGTCAGGGTACCCTCTGCTGACGCAGCAAAGACCAGACCTGCTCCTTCAACCTCCCACAGTCTGCTACCCTAGGATGTAGGTCAAGGTATTCTCATGCTCCTACCTGGATAATAGTGGGTGCTGAGCCCTTCTCTAGAGTCCTCCTAGCAGGGCTTAGGCCTAGAGATAACTAAAAAAGCATTAGGGCTGGAAAAAAATAATTTTTTCTTATAAAAAATAAGAAATGTCATTTGGTATGAACAATGAAACAGATATTTTTAAAGGAATGATATATCTTCCCAGGCAGTGAGAAGTAGAGACTTCTTTCCTCCCACATTTCATAATCACATAATCTCAATTAAATCTTAAATTTGAACTTAACTGCAAAGGTAAAGGAGACCAAACGCTTTAATTAAAAAAAGGGGGGAGAAGATGGCACACCATTGGCTATAAAAGAAACTGGGTGAGGGCCTCCCTGGTGGCACAAGGGAATGAGTGCCACAGTGTGGGGCTTCTGCAGCCACTGCAGGGTGAGTTCAAACCCTGGCCAGGGAAGGAACCCACATGGCAAGCAGACCTCTCCTGACTCACCCACTGCTCCCCTCAGCAGTGTATTTCAGTTCATCTGCCTGTTCTGCTCCCTGCTCTGTCTCTGGTGAATCCTCTCACCCACCCACCCACCCCACCATGCCTCTGGGCTGTACCCCAGCTCTTATATGCATAAATAAATTTTTAAAAACTGGGTGAATTATCTAGTTCATGGTTCCCAAACAGTGCACTGAGGTACCACCAATAAGCAAAATACATAAGAGCTACGGGTATCTTAAATTTGAGGGAAAGAGCAACACTAGATATCTGTCAGACATAGATGCAAACCACTACCTAAAAGTAGTTCAGCTTTGATATTAGATTGTACTGCATTCCTTTCATTGACATTACCTTTGTAAGCTGAGTTTTCTGGGGAAGTTATGACGAAGAAAAAGTACTGTGTGAAAATCAACATGGAATAAGAAATGATGGTGGTAACACCCAAATTGATTATAAGGTATAAGAAGTTGTACAGTAACCAACAGGCAGACACAAACCATTAATTTTAATTAATGAGAGTAAAATAATTTTTTCTTTAAATATCTGTGTTTTAGTTTTTCAACTGACTTCTAAATTGCTAAGACATAAATACATATTAAATTGTGTGACCCTAATAACATAGTATATGGAATTATAGGTATTTCCATTAAGTTGAAACCTGGTCTTATTAAAGATGAAACTAGAACATCAAGTAGTAAAATAAACAAGTTAGAAAGGTGCTTTGATAACTAGTGAATAAAGACAAGGATTCAAGAGTCAACTAGATGTTCCCACTGGTCAAAGGTGAGATAATGATGACCACCACTAAAGTAACTACAATGATTTTAAATCCACAACTTCCTGATACCTGAAAATAAAATTCACCAGTCATTCTGGAAGATGCTATGGAACCATCTCATTATTTTGAATAGTGCTAAATAAAGGGGGGAAATAGATGGCTCTCAAAATGAAAGAGAAATTAATACATTCTCAGGTTAAGAAAATCTGAAAGAATTCACTGCTAGTAGATCCACCTTACAAGAAATGTTAGTGAGATTCTTTGTGCTAAGATGAAAGGACCCTAGTTGGTATCTCCAATACATATGAGAAAATAAAGAAGGCTGGTAAAAGAAACTACATAGGTGAATATAGAAGATAATGTTGGGCTTCCCTGGAGGTGTTATGGGTTAAGAAGTAACACTATGAAGCTATCCACAGTACAAGTTCAATCCCTGGCCAGGGAGGTGACCCACATGGCACAGCAGACCTCTCCTGCCTTGCCCACTGCTCCCCTCAGCACTGAAAAGTCTATCCACCTGTTCTGTTCCCCATTCTGTCTCTGGTGAATCCTCTCACCCCTCCCCCCACACCTCCGGCCTGGACCCCAGTTCTTGTATGCATAAGTCTTTTAAAGAAAAAGATGATAATGTCAATTTATTTTGCTTATATCCCTTCTCTTTCTATTGATTTAAATGACAACTGCATAAAGTAACAACTGTAGCAATAACTCTGGTGAGCATAAGATACATAGAGATATAATTTCTGACAAAATCACCATAAAGGAGAGTGGAGCTATTCAGAAGTAAAATTACTGTACACTACTGACGTTAAGCTGGTATTAATCTGAATGAGATTGCTGTAAGCAGAATGTTAATTGTAATGCCAAGCCAAACATTAAGAAATAATGCACAAAATGTATAGTAAATGAAATATTAGGCAATGAAAATGGTACACTGGAAAGGAACACAAAGAAGTGATGGAGGAACCAAGGAATAAAGAAGATTTATGAGACAGAAAAGTCAAATATAATAGAAAAAATTCTTCTTACTCAGCAATTACTTTAAATGTAAATGACTTAAATGGCAGATATTAGCATAACAAATTAAACAAACAAAAAAAAAGATGTAACTGTAACTACTTGCTGCCTACAGGAGACTCACTTAAGGTTAAAAGACAAGTTTAAAATAAAACGATAGAAAATTATATCCCATGTAAATTGTAACCAAAAGAGTGTTGGGATGGGTGGACTAAAAACAGAAATAATCAGGGGCCTCCCTGGTGGTGCAGTGGGTTAAGCAACGCACTATGAAACAAACCGCAGCCACTGCAGCACAAGTTCGATCCCTGCTGCCGGCCAGGGAGGGGACCCACGTGGTGCAGCAGACCTCTCCTGCTGTGCCCGCTGCTCCCCTCAGCAGTGTACTTCCATTGATCTGCCTGTTCTGCTCCCCGCTCTCTGTGGTGAATCCTCTCACCCCCCCACACCTCTGGCCTGTACCCCAGTGCTTGTATGCATAAATAAATAAATCTTTAAAAAAAAAAAACAAAAATAATCAACCTTAAAACAAAAACTATTATAAGAGACAAAGATTATTACATAATGATAAAAGGGTGTCAACAAGGTACAGCGATTACAAACATATGCACATAATAGCAGAACTCCAAAAAATAGAGAACAATGAAATTAGATAAGAAATCAGTAACAGAAAAAACTTTTTGATGAACTTAAAAATATGTCAAAATTAGAAACATACTCAACATTCAACAAAGTATCTAACAAGCTAAAAATAAAAGGAAACGTCCTTAAACTTACAGAAGGCATCAATGAAAACCCTAAAGTTATCACCATACTGAATGGTGAAGGACTGGAGGTTTTCTTCCTAAGATCAGGAACAGACAAGGAACTTCTGTCTTGTTAGTTTTATTCAGCACGCTACTGGAAGTTCTAGTCAGAGTAATTAGGAAAGAATATAAGTTAACAAAAGACATTCACACTGTCAAGGAAGAAGTAAAACAACTTCTATTCACAGATGACATCATCATACACAGAAAACCCAAGAGAACACAATGAAAATCTATTGGAGCTAATAAGTGAGTAAACCAACACCTAAATTTAAGAACTAAAACCATAAAACACTTAGAAGAAAGCAGTGTAAATCTTCACTTCCTTGAATTGACAGTGGAATCTTAGATCTGACATGCAAATCATGAGCACCAAATGAAAAACTGGATGTTACACTACATCAAAACTTAAAAACTTCAGCAGACCTCTCCTGTCTCACCCATTGCTCCCCTCAGCAGTGTATTTCAGTAGATCTGCCTGTTCTACTCCCCACTCTTGTCTCTGGTGAATCCTCTCAACTCACACACACACCTCTGGCCTGCACCCCAGTTCTTATATGCATAAATATTCTTAAAAAAAACTCTAAAACTTTCATATAGGTATTATAAAGAAAGTAAAAAGATGATTAGGAGAAAATGTTTGCAAACAATACATCTGATAAAGGTCTAGCATCCAGAATACATAAAGGAACAATTACAACCCACTAACAAAAAAAAAATCCAATTTTAAATAGGCAAAGGGCTTAACAGATTATTTCTCCAAAGTGGATATTCAAATAGCCAACAAATACATGAAAAGATAATCAACATTATCAGTAACCAGGGAAATACGAACCAAACCCACAATGAGATACTAATTCACACCCATACAACAGTTAATTTTTTTAAACCAGAAAACAAGTATTGATGAGGATATAAATGAATTAGAATTCCTACACTGGGCAGTAAAATGGTTCAGCTGCTTTTGGAAACAGTTTGGCAGTTCCTCAAAATATAAGAGTTACCATATGATCCTAATATATACCTAGGAGTAATGAGAACATGCACACAAAAAACGTGCACATAAATATTCATACCAGCATCACCGATACAAAGTAGAAACAACTTAAATGTTCATCCACTGATGAACAAAATAGTGTAACCATAAGAAATATTCTGTTTTTTTCAGCAACAAAAAATTAAGTATTGATACATGCTACAATGTAGATGAAACTTGAAAACATTACCCTAAGTAAATCAGTGACAAATGATCACATATATGATTTCATTTATACTAAATGTCCAGAATAAGCAAATGCTCTGGGATATAGTATAGGTCTGGGCCTCCCTGGGGGTGCAAGGAATTAAGCACCACACTATGAAGCACCCCCAGTCACTGCAGCACCAGTTCGATCACCAGCCAGGGAGGGGACTCACATGGTGCAGCATATGCCTTGCCCACTTCTCCCCTCAGTAGTGTATTTCAGTCTATCTGCCTGTTCTGTTCCCCACCGTCTCTGGCGGGTCCTCTCACCCCCCACACCTCTGGTCTGTACCCCAGTTCTTGTATGCATAAATAAATCTTTAAAAAAGAGAGTAGATCAGCAGTTGTCAGTAGGGAGGAGCCAGGAGGAATGGTGAGTGACAGATAACAAGAAGTTTCTTTTTGAGAATGAAAATGTTTTAAAATTGATTATAGAGATGGTTGCACAACACTGCATATACTTAAAAAAAAACTCACTAAACTGTACACTTTAATAAAAGTATGACTGTATTAATAAAGCTATTATATAAAAAAAGCACACTCAAGCCTTTGCCATATTAAAAAACAAAAACCCTCCCTTAACCCTTTATCACCTACTGCTACCATCTTTCTATTATTTCCTTCACAGGTAAGATTATTCTTAAAATAATCAACATTTACTTACTTTGCTCTGACTGCCCATTAACTCTTCAATTCAATAAAACCAAGCTCCCTCCCCAAGTAGCAGCATTAGCTAGAATGCTACAAAATTGTCCTTTCTTAATTTTCAAATACAACAGACTCCAAATCCTTGTTTTACTCATGTTGTCAAAGCATTTGAAATATACAGTGTCATCTTTATTTTTTTCTGGAAATTCAGTTGTGAAGAATTAGCTTCCTTCTGAATGATCCTATTTGGGCTACTATACCATTTTCTCATGAATTCTCTACATCTCTCTAAACACAGATTCTTTCCCAGTTCCGCTTCCCTGTGTGACTTTAAAATTTCTCAACAGCATATTTCTAGAATGTTCAGTAAATGGTTTCTGTGTAGTATGACCTAAATCCAGTTACCACCTATACCACAGCTTCAAGATTCCCACATGACGACCTCTCTAGTGTACTCCAAACCCCACACCCAATTCTGTAGCAGATGTTTCCATTTGATGTTTCACAAATAACTCTTACTCATTATGCACAAAAGCTAAAATATTGTTCCTCCCCACATTTGTTCCTCTTCCTTAATTCCCTGTCTCAGGAAACTTTGCCTTTGTCTATTCAATCACTCAAGTTAAAAATGCAAGCCATCTTATTCTATTTCTCACTCCCAAATGCAATGGTCACTGAATCCTAAGAATTTTTCTAAATATTCGTGCTATTAATCTATTATTCTGCATTTGCCTTAATGTAGACTCTTACCTCCCATCTCAATTATTACAAAACCTACCAACCAGTCCTTCTGTACTGTCTTTATCTTCCCTTCCATCCCTTCTTAAGTCTATATTGTATGCTCTAAAATACCAGAATAATCTTTCCAAAATCAAAATTTTATTGCATTTTCCCTGAAAAAAATCCGTAATTACTATTATAGGGGGAAAAGCTTAAAATCCTTAGAATGGCTTGCAGTACTTTAGGATCTACATAGTCTCATCTGCTAGTTAGCAATATAAACCCACTGTTATAAGAACTTCCCATTCTTATTAATGTCCCATACCTTCATCATGTTCAACTTTCCCTGAAATTTACATTCCTTACCCTCCCATTTTCTGTTTCAATCATGCCTAAGACTCCTTCAAGGACAAAGTATGAAATACCTAATATAATGTCTGACATACAATAAAAAGTTAAAAATGGATTGAGCTGGCTTAGGTCTCTCTTTTTCCTGTTTTAATGACACCTATACAAAAACAGAAGAAAAAGCTGAAATTGCTTTAGCTGTATACAAGACTTTCCATAATTTGGTCTCTGCCTACCTCCCCAGTTTCATATCTAACCACTGCTTGATACTCTCACTAGCTGTACTAGCAGATTCTACCACTCACTATGCAATTTTCATTCCTGTGCTTTTATGCACACTGTTCCTTCTACCTAAATGCCCATCCTTTCTATGCCTGTAAATTTATTATCATCTCCTATATAAAGTTGTTCCTGATCACTACCATTTTACTCAACCTCTCCTCTTTCCTTAAGAAACTGACCACTACCTCTTTGTATACCCACTGTATCCCCATACTTTCTCAGAGCAAAGCAATTTTTAAAACACACTGTACTTGCTGACAATTCAAGAGATAAAGCCCTATCATCCTGAAGGCAGGGGCAATGCCTTATCCATCTGCAAGTTTTCTTCAACTGGCACAGTAACTGCTATACAGTAAATCCTCTATAGAAAGTTATCCATTTTTCCTTATTTCCTTCAAATACTTTAACATAGGCTCTGTCAGGAATTTTCTCTCAAGAACGGAGGAACATATTATTGGATTACATTCTGGGCCCAGTTTCTCCTTGCCAAAACAAACAAACAAAAACCCTATGCAAAGCCAACTGTACAAACTAAAAGGTTTATGTATTTCTGATATGCTTCCATTTTTTAAATTGGGGGAAAATGGCCCCAGTAAGATCTAAAATGAGCAATGATATTTTGAAAAGATAGCAAATTATATCACACAGCTTAAATTATGTCACATTGCTTAGAGATCGTCTGCTTGAAAAAATTACTCCCCAACAATTACTGTTAAACTACCCTACCCTACTTGGAGCTATGGGTCACTTTGAAAAGTGGGAACCACTTAACTAACTTCCCTTCTACCAGTACTCTGCCAATACAACTTAGAGTAATTAATCATTTTTAAATCACTAAGATAATTTGAAAGGCAGAAAGTGGGGTTACCTTCTTCACCTACAGTCCCATTTATTCATTTAGCAGTGCTGCCTCCATTAGCACCAAACCAAAAGTGGGCCTGCTCCTTATCACCGTTTAAATATTCCGTGAATAACTGCCAAGTATGATGGAATGCTTCCCAAAGTGCCGCAGCATCTGAACATGCCCACTCCACTAGACAAAAAATTCAGTGAAAGCGCTTCTCATGAGGCTGGATAATGTGTTAACTACATGGTCCAAAAGACTATACATCTATTACATAAACATTCAAAACACACAGTTAACATTTTAATTATTTTCAAGAACTCCGCTAGGCCCTAGAAGAATCATGCTGCTGTTCAAGAGGGAGGCTCTGTAAGGAAATGAATGCCAAAACTTGAAACAGCACAATGACTTCAAGTTAAGACCGAAGTGTGCAGTATTTTGTAAAACCTGTTTCGCTCTTACAACGATAAATTTTGAAAAAAAGAAAGAAAAAAGACCTCACTAAGAGCAATTTGGCACAAGCACGCTAGAAAATGAGTTGTTGAAAGGAATTCTCAACTCCAGTTCTGTCCATTCGCACTGAATTGAGGACCAGCACCCTAAGGAGCCCCAGTGCGTCCATGCCAGCGATGGGAACATTAAGAGGTTTTCCTAGTCCACTGGGCGAGCACTGGAGAAGGGTCAATATTCCGGCAACGACTAAAATAGAATATGGTTATGTAAAGACTGAGCCCCTCTTTAGCGTCCGGTCTCACACGCCCACGACTAGCCCGGGGGCTGGGAGCCCCGAGGGGGGAGGGGTGGTCCCTCAATTCCCCTTACAGAACACTAGCGCCCCAAATCACATACGCGGACGCCCCAGGGAGGCCCAACCGGCAAGCGGGAGGCACGGACAGCAAAGGGTGCTGGAAGTGGGGAGAAGCCAGCCCGGGAAAAGCCCGCACCCGGGGCAGCCACGCCCCCCACCCCCAACTCCAGCCCCGCGCGCAGCAGCGTCAGCCCCGCCAGCCCCGCCAGCCACCTGACAGACGCGGCTCCGAGGGCGCGGAGAGGGCTTCCAGGCGCGCGAGGGGCACCGCCACGACCCTCGAATGCCACCGCTGCCCGCCCTGACCTGTGTCTGCCGCCGCGCGACCGCCCGCCCCGCCGCAGCCACTGCCTCCTCGCTCTCACGATGCCGCCGCGGCCACCGTCACCACCTCCTGCGCGGCTATCCTCACCGGCCTCAGGCGCCCCATTCCCACCCCGCCCAGCCTCCGCCTGTTTACAATGATTGGGACAGAACGAGACGAGCCGGCCCAAAGCGCACGCGCACTCCCTCCTCCCGCCGCGGCCGGCTTCCCGGGTCCTCCTCTCAGTGCTGACGGCTCTGGCCGTCAAGGGCAAACGCCCTGCGCCCTGGAACAGGGCATGCTGGGAGGTGTAGTTCAGAAAAAAACCAGTGCCAGTTTCCAGCAAGGCGCCTCGTGAGGAAGCAAACTACAACACCTAGAAGGCTCCGCGCTTCCTTCGGCCCGGGGACCCGTTGAGAAGAACTGTAGGAGCGCGCGAGAGAATTCGCCGCGCCAGTGCAGTGCGGGCGCTTGCGCAGTTCCCGGTCTTGGAGCACAGGGTGGGACGTACACCTACCCGAACATGATGGGTGAGGATAATTTGAAGTTACCTCTTGCAGTGGTACTGTCCGCGCTCTGGCTAGCGTGTTCCTCAGTTCCCGAAGTTCAGACCTTTCGTGCCAACAGACTTCAGTCGTCCTAACCTGTTCAACCAGCTTAGGGGGCCAGCCCATCCTGCTGGGTGGGACTTCTCTGAGACTGGGTGGGGAGTCTTGCTGGAGGAGGGAGCGCCTGGAGTTTGGGATGCGCGAAGGAAGCTCCAGGAGCCTCTGAAGAGAGATGCATTAAACTGTGGGGAACACCCTCACGTTTCCCCTAATGGATGTTGGCAAGGTTCTTGCGAGACAGCGGACCACCGCACTATGGCTCACCGTTTGCAAAATAACACCTAAATCAGAACTACCTAGTCCTGTGTGTAGCTTACAAGTAGGACTGAATCATGAGGAAGATTGGACAGATTCTCTGCAGAAATCCTTCACAAAGGCTTGAAGGTTGAAGACTGGAAATAAGTGTTCAGAAGTGCTCTTAACTCTATAAAACTTGGCAGTTATTAAGGGAAAGATATGATTTGGATAGGTGATTCTTCTCAGTCACTTCCAGCCCTATATGCCACATCTCTTTAGCCTTAATTACGTATTTAGATTGACAGGGGCAATGTGTCATGCATTGTATGTTCCAGTTGGCATTCTTCAAATCTGACAGTAGGTCTACCCCTTTTATACACTCTGTATTTCCTGCCTGGTAAAATTTATCCCCCTCAGCCTAGGTACCAAGATGGTCAGTGGAAGCCATTGTATTTTGACTGAAAAACTTAATGCCCCTATAGCAATAGAAATGTTCTCTGACCATTGATGAGCATGTGACCACACCAATTACAATACTTTGCCTCTGGCAACACACCTTGGTCAAAGGGATAGGTGCTGATCCAAGGTGATAGTTACTCAGCCCTTGCTTGAAATTAATATGGACAGAGAGGGGGACAGATTTTCTGCTGAGATAACTGCTGATAGTCAAAATTGTCTAAAATATAAAAAGACGTGTCTGCAGTAGGTATAAATGAGGCCAAAAGGAAGGGTGTTGAGAGAGAAGAAAATGAGCTAGGAGTAGGAAGACCTTGGTTTCAGTTTCAGTGGCTACAGTCTATATGGCTCTTTAAATGCTTTGAGCATGTGTACCTGAGTGAGCTAACCCATTTATTTACTTGTTTTTAGGGATGGTGTGTGTGGACACAGAAAACTTAGCATTCATTCCTCTGATTTAAGCTATGCAGCATAGCCATTCCCTCTGGATAGTTTCAGAGATGGTATATGACCTAATCAGAATCAGTGAGTTCCCCAGAGACTTACATTGGAACTCCTAGTAAACTTCAACTTCCTTGTTCTTCTGATGTGATATAAGTATATGGAAATGTGGCGGTAATTCTGCTTCTATAAGGAGAAGACCTTTACATATAGAGGTTTAAAGGGAAAGACTCCGTTAGAGTCTGAAGATGAAGTTGACACTATCAAGTGAAGCACTGGAAAGATGGAGAACATTATGTTTACTGGCATCATTAGTCTCCTGAAGTTCAATCTCACCTGTTTGGCCTATCCTACAGAATGTCCTATGAACTGTTCAGAATCATGAGGCATACATTTCCTGTATTGTTTAAACCAGTTTGTACTGGGGGTAATGGGACTTATGACTCAAAATTCTAGAAGTCCTAACTAATTTAGTTGGATTGCTTTTACTTGACATTGAAAGATCCTGTCTAATAATGACTAATACAGATTCCTATTTAAACTTCAGAAGAGACTTTTAGCTATAGCTATGTGATATGGCTAACAATTCCTCTGCACACAAAACAAGTATGAAACTGAACAAAATTGATAAAAACAACCTTTAGGATTCTGGAAGTCAAACACAGACAATAATCTGAGAGACATCTATTATTGGAAAACAGCTAGAAATCCCAGTAGGAACAAGATACTCTTGTGTCTGTCCTGTCCTATAGTTTTAGCAGGTGGGTGGGACTAGTCAAGAAAACTAGCAGCTTCACTGCCAGAAGGGATGGACTTAATTTGTCCTAAGAGGCCATGACTTTTCCAGCTAAAAGTGAGAAACTCAATTGAAAACAAACAGAAACCCAGTGTCACTAGCTCTTGGTTGCAGTCACGTAGCACTCATGCCAAGTCAGTCATAAATATAACAGAGATATTTGAAATAAGAGTGTTAAAGAGCACTAGACTCATTCATGGGAACATGGATGGATCTAGAGGGGATTATGCTCAGCGAAGTAAGTCAGAAAGCAAAAGAAAAATACCAGATGGTTCCTCCCTTAGGAGGAACATAAGGGAACCAAAGGAGGATCAAG
>JAGFMF010011598.1:341514-367661 GCA_019455555.1 Galemys pyrenaicus | reverse complement strand
TGGTGCACTGGTGAGATGGTGATGGGGAATACATGGGGATTACAATTAATGGCAAGTATATGTAAATTTTAAAATATTTTAATAAAAAAAAGAATAAAAGAAAAAGAAAAAAAATTAAAAAAAGAAAAAGAAAAAAAAATAAAGTCTTTTGGAAATACAGGAAAAAAAGAAAAAGAGTGTTAATGAGCGAAGAGACTCCTCCACGTATCTCTGACTGATTGGAAAATCAGGCCCTTAACGAGATGACCTGTTGAAAAGTGAAAGCCCAGGGAAACTTGAGAATTGATGGCAACTATGAATGTACTCATCAGTCTACAATACACATCAATTGGCAAAGGAAAGAAGACTTATGATATTTAACTACATCTGCATAAATTATTGACTGGCCATTTAGTTATGCAGACAGGAGCTGCCTCCAGAACATCAAGCTAAAAATAAAAGTGAGAATATAAAAAACAAAGCAGAGATAGTAGCAGCCATGATCATAGGACAAATTCCAAATCTGTCTAGACATAGGTAGATTACTAAAAAAAAAAAACAAGAAAAATAAAACAGAATCTAGCGTTGCTACAATATATGAACTACATTTAAACTAGAAGCTCATGAAAAGAAAAGAGGAAAGTATTGCCCACTTTGGGGAGTGGATTTGAGGGAATTGTCAGTCAATAGAAACTGACTTTGTGTGAGTCCAGATGCTAGATTTATATGTAAACTCTTCAAAGAAGCTATTGTTTTGAAATTAAAGAAAAAATTTGAAAGAATTAAAATATGGCAGTTATTTTAAATATAGAGGACTTCAATAAGGAAATACAGTATTTAAAAAAAGGAATTTTTTTTTACATTCAAATGGAATAGTTGAGAAGTATAACAGAAATGAATCATTTACCAAATGACTTTAGTGGAAACTTATTGGTATACTTGAAGACAGATGACTAGAAATTGTTCTATGCAAAGAACAAAAGGAAAAAGATTAAAGAAAAAAAGGAAAGAAATAAGGACACATCCATACTGTCTCTCACTCTTTAAAAAAAAAATTTATGCATACAAGAACTGGGGTACAGGCCAGAAGTATGGGGTGGGAGCTGAGAGGATTCACCAGAGACAGAATCTACACACACATCTAGGAAATAACATCTGAACACAAGATGGAAAAGCAAAATGAGAAGAACAGAAGTTCTGGACCATATATAAAGGACACAAAAATAACAGACAAAGAATTTAAGACAGTAATATTAAAAATGTTAGATAAATTATTGGAAGGCCAGTTAAAAGCATTTAGGTAGGTATAAGATCATAGAAAGGAATCCAGGATGAAAGAGAGTTGTTCCCCAAAAGATTAAAAATACTAAAAGAATACAAAAAGAGGCCCTGAATGAAATGAAGACAAATATGGAAATTGCTTTAAACATAATTAAAGGGGCAGAAAAAGGAATTTTAGAAATAGAAAGCTCATATTCAAATAACCCAATCAAGAAAAGAGAAATAAGACATAAGAAAAATGAAGAAGCTCTACAAGAAATAATCAGGGTCTATTAGAAGAAGAAACATAAGGATATTGTGTATTCCAGAAATGAAGACCCTATTCAAATAGCTAAAAATTTTCTAAACATAAGGAATGAAATAAGCATGTCCTAGAAACACAAAGAACACCCACACTTCTAAATGCAAAATGACTTTCACCAAGACACATGCTGTTAAATGATCAAAAATCAAAGATAAAGAAAAAAATTTAGGGGAAGCTACAGAAAAGAAGATAATCCACAAATTAGGCTTTCCTTAGATTTTGCCTCAGTCACTCTCCAGGCCAGGAAAGAGTGGAAAGAAGCATTTGCAATACTAAGGTACAAGAATAGTCTATCCTGAAAAATTATATTCAGATATGAAGGTGAAATAAAACCTTCCCCCCCCCAAAAAAAAAACCAAAACAGGGCCTCCCCTGGTGGCGCAGTGGGTTAAGCAACGCACTATGAAGCAAACAGCAGCCATTGCAGCACGAGTTCGATCCCTGCTGCCGGCCAGGGATGGGGACCCACATGGTGCGGCAGACCTCTCCTGCTGTGCCCGCTGCTCCCCTCAGCAGTGTACTTCTGTTATCTGCCTGTTCTGCTCCCCGCTCTCTGTGGTGAATCCTCTCGCCCCGACACCTCTGGTCTGTGCCCCAGTGCTTGTATGCATAAATAAATAAATCTTTTAAAAAAAAAAAAACCCAAAACAGAAGCTAATGGAGTGTATCATGAGCAGACCTGCCATACAAGAAATGTTGAAAGTTCTTCTACAAGAAGAGAAAAAACAAAACACGCAACCCTAAGTAAAATGACCATAGAAATACAAAACCAGAAGCATGGCCAAGAATATTATGATTCAACAACAAAACACTAAACGAAAGAAGTAGAGAGACCCTGTATAGTTAAATGTTGGAGAACCAGCATATAAAGGAGATTTTTTTTTTAAAGGCGTAAGAGACTGAAGATTTTATTTTTTTTTAAGATTTTTTTATTTATGCATACAAGAGCTGGGGTACAGGCTAGAGTTGTGGGAGGTGAGAGGATTCACCAGAGACAGAGTGGGGAGCAGAACAGGCAGATCAACCGAAATACACTGCTGAGGGGAGCAGTGAGAGAGGCAGGAGAGGTCTGCTGTATCATGTAGGTCCCCTCCCTGGCCGGGGATCAAAGTCGCGCCGCCTTGTCCTGGATGCTTCACAGTGTCTGCGCCACCAGGGAGGCCCCTAAAGGAGATTATTAGACATAATAATTAGGTATAACCCTCATGATAATCACTAACCAAACAATTTAGACTAGAGACACAGAGAAGAGGAAACAGTATCACTAGGGAAAGAAAGAATCAAATGAAAGAGCAGAAAGAAACAAATAAACACCAGAAAGAGAAAAGCAATGAAAAAAAAAATTTAAAACTATAACAAACAATATATATCAATAATCACCTAAAATGCCAATGACCTGAAACCCACCATTTAAAAAGCACAGAATGACAAATTAGTTTAAAAAGTTTCAATCAGGGCCTTCCTGATGGCACAAGGGTTAAAGTCTCAGCGCTATCAAGCTATGCCAGCCACTGCAGCATGAGTTTGACATCAGGCCAGGGAGCTGACCCACATGGCTCAGCAGATCTCTCCTGTCTCACCTGCTGCTCCCCTCAGCAGTGTATTTCAGCAAATCAACCTGTTCTGCTCCCCACTCTGTCTCACCCCCACACCTCTAGCCTACACCCCATTTCTTGTATGAATAAATAAATAAAAATAAATCTTTAAAAATTTTTTCAGTCATTGTACTTTGTGTACAAAAAGCCATTCCAAACCAAAAGACAAAAAAAAAAAAAACTTAAAAGGCTGAAGCAAGGTCCTATTGTTATGGAATTACTCTGGCTCTTAACCCAGGCTATGGAAGGAGAAACCAGTTGGTACTCAAGGATTTCTGGAGACCAGGCACTTTATTCCACATTCATAAGCATATGGACATTTTCTGAGAGTCTGGGCCCCCGGAACAAGAGCTGAGAGCTTCTTTCATCTTTACTATCTCTACATTTCCTACATGAATAAAAAAAAATAGATGAAACCATAGGGTTGAAGGCTAATTCCCTGAAGAAAAGGGACGTTTTTCAGGGAGGTAATTTCCCAGAGATTGCTCCTAGGAGACGGACAATCCGGACCCTTTGAAATGCAGCTGTTTAGATAGGAGAACTGAGAGATGGCCATGAATTTCCATTTGTGGGCCAGCTTGTTAACTGCACCTGCATTGCTATGCTAATTGCACTTAGGCGAAACCCTGTGACTGGGGAGCTATCTCCACATCCATTGTCAGCAATAGTTCTTCCACACGGTAAGTGAATAACACACAGAGAAAAGCAGGAACTGCTATTCTCATATTGGATAAACTAGATTTTGAGTCAAAAAAGGTGATCAGGCCCACAAATGGACATTACATAATTATTACAGGAACAATTCCCAAGAAAATATTGGTCATTAATATTTATGTACCTAACAAGGGGGAATATAGTTATACAAAGCAACTATCAGTAGACTTAAAACATGATACTGTCAAAAATATAATTATTGTTGAAGACCTCAACACACCACTGACATGATGGAATAGCTCCCCAGACAGAAAATTAATAAGGGAAAAAGACCTTAAATGAAATGTTGGGACAGATGGATTTAAAAGACTTTTTTCAGAGATTTCTATCCTAAAAGAAATGAATACACATTCTTCTCCAGTGCACATGGAACATGCTCAAGAATAGATCATATACTGGGACACAAAATATGTCTCAAGATATATGAAAATAAAAACTAAATCAAGCATCTTCTCAGATCACAGTGGTATAAAGCTAGAAATAACCACAAAAAGAATACAAAACTAAGCCAAAACAAGTGGACATTAAATAAAATGCTTATGAATAACTCCTGGGTCTGTGAGTAAATTAAAGAAGAGATCAAAAAGTATATGGAGACGAATGAAAATGGAGAAAAAAGCTACCAGATCTATGTGATGCTCTAAAAGAAGCACTACAAAGGAAGTTCATAGCAATACAGAACCTCATTTAAAAAAAAAAAAAATCAAGGGCCTCCCTGGTGGCGCAACAGGTTAAGCAACGCACTATGAAGCAAACCTCAACCACTGCAGCACAAGTTCGATCCCCGCCGCAGACCAGGGAGGGGACCCACATGGCGCAGCAGACCTCTCCTGCCTAGCCCGCTGCTGCCCTTGGCAATGTGTTTCAGTCAGTCTGCCTGTTCTGCTCCCTGCTCTGTCTGGTGAATCCTCTCACCTCCCGCGACTCTGGCCTGTACCCCAGTGCTTGTATGCATAAATAAGGTCGCAGCACTACAAAACTATATGCAGCCACTGCAGCACAAGTTTGATCCCCAGTCAGGATGCTGACCCACATGGTGCGGCAGACCAATGTGGTCTCACCTGCTGCTCCCCTTAGCAGTGCATTTCAGTAGATATGACTTTTCTGTTCCCACTCTTTTTCTGGTGAATACAAGAAGCCAAATTTTTGTATGCATAAATAAGTAAAGCTTAAAAAAAAAATCACGATTAAGATCTCTGACACCAGGTGATGAACCATCTCCTCTCAGGTGTAGTCCCCACAAAATTCCCACTATCAATTTACCCATGCACCATTGCCATAGTCCCTTGTGTTCCTCCCACCCCGTTTTGATCCCTCTCCCTCCTCCTCCCCTGCAGTGTCTCTGATTTATAGTAACCTATTAAATTTTTAAATTTATTATAATTATTTTCCTTCCTGATTCCTACATTCGAAACTATCTGATATTTTTCTTTGTCCTTCTGGTTTATTTTTCACTGAGCATAATCCCACCCAATTCCATCCATGTTGCTATGACTGGCATGAGTTTATCTTTTTTGATTGCTTAATAGTATTCCATTGTGTATATATGCCACATCTTCTCGATCCAGTCATCTGTTTTTGGGCATTTGGGTTGTTTCCATATCTTATTTTTAAAAAGACCTTTCAGTGGAGACCCGTAGAAAAAGGTCAGAAAGAGACAAATCTGGGAGGAAAAGAGCAAAATCAAAATCAAAATGAAAGCTGCCATTATTAAGCTCCCCACGGGTCTCTCACCCACATCTGTTCCAACTAGTCCAAGACCAAAAAGCAAGTGCAGTTTCTTCACCTGTCCCTCTGCTCCACGTGCCTCCTCCTCCAGATCTCCTTGCTGCTCTCCATCCTGCTTCCTTCCATCTCCAATCTCCTGTTCAGCATCTTCTTATCCCTGCTCAGCTCCACCCCACTTAGAGTGGGACAGGAATTCTAGAATTACTCTTTTCCTGGGGACCACCCTGTTATAGTATCAATCTGTTTTCCAACTTTCTAATGACATTATTGTTGACTTTTCCCTCATTCTCTTTGCCGCTTCTGGGCTTACCATTTTTATTTTTTAAAAAATCCCTTCTTTTTATTAGATTTTAGCCATGACTAGTGGGTTTTGCATTTAATTGGCAATTGACAAATAATTTACCATAGGGGATATTCATTAAGCTTTCCCTCTCTTGTGTCCACAAAAAAAGAATTAGATTATATTCTCATTTCCATGCAAGGGTTAAATTTGGCTTTTTATAGTTAAGAGAAAATTCCATTCAAGTTTTCTACCAACTTATCTAGATGTGACTTACTAAACAGACTGTTGGGATGACTGTAGGATGATCTCTACCTACTCACTGGCAATTATTATATTTGTCCCAAGGAACAGAGAAATACTGTCCAAAACCATAAAAATCTGAATACACAATGAGCAAGTATAATTAGACAAAATTTTTGGAATTTGACACAACTGAGTTTGAAGGTTGAATTTAATTTCTACTCTATGTCAAAGTAAACAAACTTTTTATTAAAAGGTCAGATAATAAGTTTGTTAGGTCTGGGGAGCGCTATCATCTCTTTTAGAACTACTTGATTTTGCTGGTGTAATACGAATGCACCCACAGACAATTTGTAAACAAACTGATGTAACTATGTCCGTCCAAAATCTTTATTTAGAAAACCAAGTGAAAGACTGGATTTAGTCCATGGACCATTGTGCTGACTCCTGCTCAAATAAGTCTTTGCATAAATGGTTTTAATGCTAACTACTTTGTTCTGGTGTTACAGGGCAACCCTAATATAAAATGGGTTTCCTTCAATGGGTCCTCACCCGCGCACTCAGAAGACTTTTATAATAAGCCTCAACTTCAGGCACACGCCACAAAAGTTCTTAAAGGGTTTTTTATTTTACAAAAGAAGGGGAATAAAGTAGAAATATCACAAAGAGAAGAGAGGGATACAAATCCGTAAATATCCTACCAGATCTTCCAAGCTGGAATGCAATGGCATGTTGAGGCAAGTGAGATGGCTCCAAAGGAAGAGAGAGCCCAAGGCTCACCTCTTTGGTTTTATAGGCAGCCTGGCTGTTCAACTCCACCCTCAGGTCCGAGTGATCCACTCTTCGATAATCATATTATTGGATTTGTGGTTCTGGAACACTGGTGGTCTGGAGTGGGAGTTGGAGTCCACAAACCCATCTGTGTAATCCATTCAGGACTACACTTCCCCCTAACACTGGGACTTATATAAATTAACAGAAACTAAGGCAGTAAAACACCTAAAAATCAGATAGATTTTGGAGCAAATCTGGGATTTGCCACTAACTAGTTAAAAGATTCTTTGGACACATTTCTAAACCTCTCCAAGCTCCATGGGGTAGCTAGAAAGGACAAAACCTTGGGAAAAATTAATTTGCCTAGGGATTTTAAATGAAGCATCGTAATTTTTGGTTCACTAATATATCTGTTTTCTGGCTCTGGCCATGTAGATATACCATCTGTGAGTGAACCAAAAATATTCACTTCAGTATCTAATATTTCTGAAGCATTGGACAGTTTTGTTTTGTCATGTTTTCAAACAGACTGTCCTTCCTCCCTCTCCTTTTTCTTCTCTCTCTCCTAGCACAGATCCTTCCAGATAAGAGGAGAGAGGTCAATCCTTGTTAAATGAATGCAACATCTCAGGCCTGTTGGATGCAGCTATGCTTGTAGAGACAAGACTTTAATGACTACGCATCTAATCATCAAGTAAAAGAATCAGGTATTCCATCATTTTACTGAAGTTGAAACAAAAAGAAAAGAGCTTCTGCCAAAACAAGTCTTTGAAGCTGCCATCAAAAGGATTTCCTTTAGTGACAGTTGAAAGCTTTTAAAACTAGATAAGCTTCTGAAAGAAAATAAGGTGAGTTATCATCTTCCTGGGAAGTTTATGTGGGGATCTAATTACAACAGAGTGTCAGTTGAAATAACCTTTAGAGAGTCTTTAGTTGTCATGGTTGGCAATCTTTCTGGTTGAAAAAGGATGAGAAATATCCCTCGAATTATTATTTGATCGTTCCTTTTAAAAATATTTTACTTTGCAAAGTAGGAGTTGCAAGTTTTGAGACGCTGAAGTAGTAATCAAAAATTCTGACACTGTGAAACTTGAAGTAGGCAACCTCCCAAAAAAGAAATTTAGGATATCTAACAACTTTAAAGTATACATAAACTGTGATCCAAAAACATTTCAAATTTATAATAGGACAAATACTGTATGCACTAAATATTTATAATACTATTTTAGATAATGAAAATGATAGGGGGAAAGGTAGTCCTGAAGGGATTACACAAATAGGTTTATGGACTCCAACCTCCACTCGAGACCATCCTATCCCAAAACCACAAATCCTGTAAGGTGATTATGGAAGAGTGGATCCCTGGTACCTTGGGGTGGAGTTAAGCAGCCAGGCTGGGTATAAAACCAGAGATGTGAGCCTTGGGGGCTTTCTTCATTCAGAGCCATCTCTCTTCGTTCAGAGCCAGCTCTCAGTGCGCTGTTGGGGTCTAGTTCGGAGGATCTGGTAGGACATTTACAAATTTGTATCCCTCTTGTCTCCTTGTGTTATTCACTCCTTTAATCCCCCTTCTTTTGTAAAATAAAACCCTTTATTAATTAACCTTTGTTGTGTGTGCCTGCCTTTGGTGCTTATTATAAGTGCCTTTTGGGCGCTTGGTTGAAGAAGACCAGTCAGGCAAATCCATTTTACTTCAGGGTTGCCCTGTAACAAAAACATTATTAATCTAAGCGTCCATCAATAGGGTTGGAGTAAATCAATTATGATCTACGCATTGCAGAATATTTTGTTTCTTTTTTTAAGAAAATACTATGGGAGGTTGCCCTGGCTGTGCAGTGGGTTAAGCACCGCACTATGAAGCGTTTGCAACCACAGCACCATGAGTTCCATTAGTTCCCAGCCAGAGAGAGGACCCACACGGTGCAGCAGACCTTTCCTGCCTCGCCTGCAGCTCCCCTCAGCAGTGTATTTCAGTTAATCTGCCTGTTCTATTCCCCCTTGACTCTAGTGGATCCTCTCACCCCCATACCTCTGGTCTGCACCCCAGTTCTTATATGCATAAATAAACCTAAAAAAAAAGGGCCTCCCTGATGGTGCAGCGGGTTGGGTTGAACGCTGCACTCTGAAGCATCCACAGCACAGCAGCACGAGTTTGATCCCCTGCCAAGAAGGGGACCCATATGGTGCAGCAGACCTCTCCTGCCTTGCCTGCTGCTCCCCTCCGCAGTATATTTCAGTTGATCTGCCTGTTCTGCTCTGCCCTCTGTCTCTGGTGGGTCCTCTCACCTCCCTTGCCTCTGGCCTGTACCCTAGCTCTTGTATGCATAAATAAATCTTTTTAAAAAGTAAATACTATGTATCTTCATGTTCCTTTGGCCATGAAATATGTCTATGATAGTATAGCAACTAAGTTATTTGGATGGATGGAATACTAAGAGAATGTGTTTAGTCTCTGTGTTGTTTGAACTATTCATGAAAATAATGCAATATGAAGAAGGAAAATAATGATGCCGTCTTTTGGTGGGGAGGGAAGCTGCAATTTGTATTTTCATAGAAGACAGAGCAAAGAGCAGAATATTGGGCTGAAGTGATCTGTCATCCAATTTCTTCACATAGAATATAGATACCAAGACACTTAAAAAACACATCTAACATAATTCTTTATTTAAAAATACAACTAGTAAATATGATTATCTACAATCAAATTACTCACAACAAAATATGTATAATAATTAAGTATAAATAAATATGGTGAGTTATGATGTTCTAATCCATGTTATTCATATTATCCATGTAATTCATATGCTGTTTATGAAACTTTCCATAGTTATAATTTGCCAAAGTTCTATGCTTATGTTTTATAAAAATTGAAAATCTTTGTAACCAAATGCAAATACTTGGAGATTTCTCAGGAAGACTTTGGAAAATATCTATAGGAATGTTAATCTTAAAATTACAAATGGGATGCATTATAAAAAACATTAAATAAATAGGGCCTGCCCTGGTGGCACAGTGGGTTAAGCAACGCTCTATGAAGCAAACCACAGCCACTGCAGCACGAGTTCGATCCCTGCTGCCGTCCAGGAAGGGGACCCACATGGCGTAGCAGACCTCCTGCCTCGCCCGCTGCTCCCCTCAGCAGTGTGTTTCTGTCGATCTGCCTGTTCTGCATCCTGCTCTGTGTGGTGGATTCTCTCACCATCCCCACACCTCTGGCCTGTACCCCAGTGCTTGTATGCATAAATAAATAAATCTTTAAAAAAAAAAACATTAAATAAATAAATAAATAAAAATACAACTAGTAGTACCTTTTTTTTCCAAAATGTATTGCTGACAGCTGATAGAAAATAAGTTTTTTTTTCAAAAGAAATAATGTAATGATTTATGTCAAGATTAGAAGCATCAGATATGATCAAAATTATGTCATAAATTCAAAAGGAGATACAACATATAATACAATGATGTCATGAATTTTATCTAAATCTGCATAAATATGTATTAAATATAAATTATTTTAATAAAATGCAGAATGATTTATTAAAATTTTGATGCATAAATAAAATCTTTTTTTTTGTTAAAAGAATCATCAGATTTTTAATACTACTTTGTCTTACACACAAAATGTTCATATATTCTATCAGGTCTGCAGTATTTTGAGAACAAAAGCAGAAACTAGTTCATTGGAGTAATCAACACAAAGGTCTGATTTAAGGAGAGAGGTGATAAATTGTTCTCTTTTAAGCACCTCATTTGAGAGAAAACAGCTATGCAGGTTGAAGTACAAATTAAATGAGACAATTTATGGGAAGCCAGGCTGTGGAAACTCACTCTATACCAGTCATGATTGTCTTTGTCGTCACCCTGAATGCCTGCAACCTGGATTCTGGTGATTGGCAGTGAGATCCACTCTGGCACTGACATATACAGCAAAACAAAATGGGCAGTTAGGGTTAAAGCTGTTTGACATAACATTCCAAAGGATGCCTTCCCCGGGTTCAGCATGCACAGACAGCAGAGGCAAGATGGCAGATTCCTCAGTGAGTTCTCTGAACAGAGCCCAGGGAAACAAAGGCACCACCCCCAGGTCACAGCGGGGCCATGAGGCGGCCTGAGCTACCACCACAATGGTGAAAAGATCCATTTCTGCTCAGCTGCTTCATCTTTCATCTGAGAATAGTCCAAGGTGGCTTCCGTTGTCCCTAAGTCAAGTCACAGGACAGCAGGAGACATTCCTTTGGCAAAAAAGGACACGCTTTTGTCCTGTATCTTGTACTGGTAAGTGAGGCTCCGATTCCACTGGGTTGTGTGCTGTGGTGGTCTTCGCCACAGGATTCTCAACTGCCCATGCACGTCCCTGCAGAAGCCAGTGGCCAGACCCTCAGCTCGAAGGATCAGGTGGCTCTGGTGACTAAGGCCATTCAGCAGGATGTCATTCTCTTCATCTTCAGCATCTCCACTGTCGTGCACAAGGGCCACTATGTTTCCCTTGAGTTCGGAGCACAGAGAGGCTCTGCAGTAGTGGATGAAGTCCAGCACAGCCACTGCCCCCACACCCAGACTCAGCAGCACGCTGAGGTCGTCCACCAGCAGCACTGGGCACCTCCACACAGGCTCCCCGCTGTCCATGGGCTTCAGGGCCTTCTGAACAAACTCATATAGCGGCTGCAGGTTCCCAGCCTTGGCGGCCCTGAGAAACTGCAGGGGGTGTGGCTCCTCCTGAGTCTGGAAGAAGACGTCCAAAGAGGACCTGACGCCCTCAAGGAACACAAGCTGCCTGCGTTCCCGCGCCGTGGTCAGGCTGACACCCAACTTCTGTCCCACGATATTGTAGTGACTGAAGGACTAAATGAGTGCCACAAAGCAGACTTTACAATTAGCTTTGAGGTAGAAGGAGAGAAAATGGTGCACAAGAAAACTGCCATCTGTCTTGTCATCACAGAGTAGAGTCAGTCTGCCCTGTTCCACTTTGTCAGGGGTGGTGTTGAGAAGGTTATTGAGTGCCACGAACATTCCAAACAGAGACTGGCGCCCCGGACCGGGAACTGGGGCTGCGGTGGGGTCGACCGAGACTGAAGAGCAATACCAATAAATAAAATCTTAAATGAAATTTTGATGAACTTAGGGGCTGACTTGTATGGCTCATGTTACTAAAGAATTTGTTCATGATAATTTAAATAGACATCTTTATTTTATGTAGCTAACACATTTTTAAGATTCTGTTAATGTTGAGCAAGAAACATTAGCATCATCTTTCATAACTCTCTCCATCTCTTGTCTGAGAGACTTCTCTGAACTTATAGCTTATTTGCAAGAACTGAAAATACTGAGTTACCTGGTTCTCAGTATTTTTATTTTTATTATCAAACTCCTTTCACAGTAATTATATTATCTCTGACCCTATTAGAATTTTTATGTGTATTTCCTCCCTTTTTAATAAAATATTTTGTTTATGTAGAAAAGTTGAGAGAATTGAGAGGTTCTACAATCATTACTATATTTTTCTATTTTCTCTATCATATATCTATTTTTCATTCATATATGTTTTCACTCATCAATTCATCTTATTTTTGTATACATTTCAAATTAAGTTGCTGACAGGAGTATCAGTTTAAGGACATTTTATTCCTAAACATTTCAACTTGCACTAAAAGATGTTAGTATTTGTTTATGATCCTTTTTTCTTTTCAGAAAAATTTAAATATTTTTGAAATAAATACTAAACGTACCAATTATTTGAGATTTTTAGAAATATAATATTTGACTTAACCCCATCTAGAAAACATTTAATTACCCAAGAAAACGTCTTCATGCCTCTTCCTAGTCAGTCTTTAGCTTTGCTCTCATTGAGAAACAACTGCTGCCCTCATTTTTCACACCAGTTGCGCCTAACCTAGAACGTCATGTAAGTGCGAGAGTAAATACTCTCTTGTATAAGGCTTCTTACAATCAGCCTGTTTTTGAGAGCCATTCAGGTTGTGTGTTTTCATATTTCTTTTTTTTTTTTTAAAGATTTATTTATTTATGCGTACAAGCACTGGGGTACAGGCCAGAGGTGTGGGGGGGGGGTGAGAGGATTCACCACAGAAAGCGGGGAGCAGAACAGGCAAATCAACTGAAGTACACTGCTGAGGGGAGCAGCGGGGGAGGCAGGAGAGGTCTGCTGCGCCATGTGGGTCCCCTCTCTGGCCGGCAGCAGGGATCGAACTCGTGCTGCGGTGGTTGCGGTTTGCTTCATAGTGCGTTGCTTAACCCACTGCGCCACCAGGGAGGCCCCTGTGTTTTCATATTTCATTCCTTTTTATTACTGAGTAGTAGTTCGTTATTGAAGGATATCATAATTCATTTCGTCCACTCTCTCACTGAGGAATTTTGGGGTGTCTCCATTTTAGGGTTATTAGGAAAAAAAGAGATTATGAACATATTGAGAATGTGCAGAGTCAGAGGTTTCACACACTTGTGGTATCACAAGCTAGCTCGATTCCTGCATATTTTTACTCCTGAGTGAGATACAAAGGGTTTTACTGTTCACAGCAAAAGCAGGAACCAGAGTTTCAGTAGCTGCACCAGTTCCCTAAGCCTCAGTTTCCACAAGGTGATGTAATAAGGTCAAAGACATCTGCATACACATGCTCTGTTAAAGGACAGAAAGCCTAAACGTAGGGTATTTTAATCCTTTATAATTCCCCTGAAGGGAGATATTAGCTTTCTCTTTCCAGATTACTTTTTGCACAGGTATAGGTAGCTCAGAGCAAAGGCAGGCAGTGCCTCTGCTCACAGAATGTGCAAAAACCATGGAGAACTATTTATTTCCCAACAAGATATTTTTATAGAAGTCCTTTTGTGAATGTGGTTTGGTTTTCCTAGGTCAAAACCTACATACTATTGCTGACTCATAAAGGCACATGTTTATCAGATCCTCTTCCAAAGTGATTACACCATGTTATGTACCCACTAACAACTATGAAAGTACTTGTTATTTCTTACAACATTGGGTGTCTTCACGGTTTTTTAATTTTAGTCATGTGGTTAGTTGTAGTGATAAATTATAGTTCTAGTTTGTATTTTTTGATAACTAATGATGTTGAATATATTTTCATTTGTTTCTTGATCATTAGTTAATTTTCCTTTGTGAAGCATTTGCTCAAATCTTTTGCTTTTTAAAAAAATCTTTTTTTAACCTTTCTATTATTAAATTGTCAGTTTTCCATATATTCTGGTTATAAATCCTTTATTAAATATATGCTTTACAAATATTTTCTTTTTGTTTGCTTATTTGTTTCTTTAACCATGTCTTCTCAGGAAGCAGGATTTTTAAAAGATGTTTCTGAAGTCTAATTTATTGTTTTACTTCTGGTTACCATTTTCTGAGTCCTTCCCAAAAAATCTTTGCATAGTAATGAAGTTAATTCTTTCATGCTTTTATCCAGAAGTTTTATAGTTTTACCTCTTAAATGTGGGTCTGTTATACATTTTTGTTTCTTTTTTTTTAAAGATTTATGTATTTATGCACACAAGAGCTGCGGTACAGGCTAGAGTCCAGGGCAGTGAAAGGATTCACCAGAGACAGAGTGGAGAGCAGAACAGGCAGATTGACTGAAACACACTGCTGAGGGCAGCAGAGGTCTGGAGTGAGGTGAGGCAGGAGAGGTCTGCTGCGCCATGTGGGTCCCTGGCCAGAGGAAGGGATTGAACTCGTGCTGCAGTGGCTGTGGTTTGCTTCATAGTGCGTTGCTTAACCCACTGTGCTACCAGGGAGGCCCATTATTATACATTTTGAATTACTTAGTGGGTAAAGATGTGGCACAGGTGAAAGTTCAATTTTTTCATGTGACTATCCAGTTGTTCCAACACCATTTATTGAAAAGCCTTTCCTCTTCTCATTATACTATTTTGATACACAACTAAATAAATGTATAAATCTGGATCCATTTCCAGCCTCTCTATTCAGCTTTATTAATTTGTCTGTTATAGCACTGAACTTGCACTAGAGCTTAATAGTAATCTTTAAGTCAGATATTATAAGTTCTTAAATTTTGTTCGCCTTTTTCAAAATTATTTAGGATATTCTAGGTGTTTTGCATTTTCTTTTTTTTTTAAAGATTGTATTTATTTATGCATACAAGAGCTGCGGTACAGGCCAGAGTCCAGGGCGGTGAGAGGATTCACCAGAGACAGAGTGGAGAGCAGAACAGGCAGACTGACTGAAATATACTGCTGAGGGCAGCAGAGGTCTGGAGTGAGGTGAGGCAGGAGAGGTCTGCTGCGCCATGTGTGTCCCCTCCCTGGCCGGATATATATTGCAGTGGCTTTGGAAGCCCCACAGTGTAGAGCTCAACCCCTTGTGCCACGAGGGAGGCCCTGCTTTGCATTTTCATATAAATTCTAGAATGAGCCCTTGGAATGTTGTTAAATAGATATTTGGTTGTATGTGGTACTTGATAGAGAAGTTATTTTAAGTATAATGAGAAGAAAACCATTTTAATAGTTGTACTATACTTTTCATAATTATGCTTTGTGATTTATTAATGAGGTAAGAAAATTCTAACAAAGTGATTACTATTTTTTGATTCACTGGAATAGTATATTCTGATTAGTCTGATTAGAGTAATAGTGCTCTAGAAAGAGTATGAAAAATGTAAAGACATAAGGACAAAATAAATAGTTATTATTTTGTTGCTCCTAATCTAATTATAATGTATATTTGAGTCTCTCACCTAAAGAAACATTATAATTAAAGAATTAATCAGGGCCTCCCTGGTGGTGCAAGGGGTTAAGCACTGCTCTATGAAGCATCGGCAACCACTGCAACATGAGTTCCATCCCTGCCAGCCAGGGAGCTGACCCACAAGGCATGGCAGACCTCCCTGCCTCTCCTGCTGCTCCCCTCAGCAGTGTACGTCAATTGATCTGCCTATTCTGCTCCCCACTCTGTCTCTGGTGAATCCTCTCACTCCCAACACCTGTGGCCTATACCCCAGTTCTTGTATGCGTAAATAAATAAATCTTTAAAAAAATAAAGAATTAATCAGTAAGCAAAAACAGAAAAGCAAAAATTTTGAAGAATTATCAGGGGAAAGATGTGTACTTTTGAAAGTTTAACATGGAAATATCTGAAATTATGAGAAATTAATAGGTTAATATTAAAATCTATAATAAATATCAAGTACATAAACAATTATGTTGACTCATCAAGAAGATAATTTAGAAAAAGGTTATATAGTCCATATACATCTTTCCATTCATTTTTTATTGATTAATATTTGTTCTATATTTTAATGATTTACTTTTTTTTTTTTTTAAAGATTTATTTATTTATGCATACAAGCACTGGGGTACAGGCCAGAGGTGTAGGGGGTGAGAGGATTCACCACAGAGAGTGGGGAGCAGAACAGGCAGATCAACAGAAGTACACTGCTGAGGGGAGCAGCGGGCGAGGCAGGAGAGGTCTGCTGCGCCATGTGGGTCCCCCCCTGGCCGGCCGCAGGGATTGAACTCGTGCTGCAGTGACTGCGGTTTGCTTCATAGTGTGTTGCTTAACCCACTGCGCCACCAGGGAGGCCCTTAATGATTTACTTTTATTTATTTATGCATACAAGAACTGGGATATAAGCCAGAGGTACAAGGGGGTGAAAGGAGTCACCAGAGACAGAGTGGGTAGCAGAACAGGCAGATCTACTGAAATACACTGCTGAGGGGAGCAGCAGGTGAGACAGAAGAGGTCTGCTGTGCCATGTGTATCAGCTCCTTGGTTGGGATTGAACGCATGCTGCAGTGGCTGGCAATAGCTTTATAATGCTGAGACTTTAATCCCTGCACCACCAGGGAGGTCCCTAATATTTATTCTTTTACTAACATTACTAAATACATATTTTCTCACTTGTCACTTTAAAATCTTTATGCTTTCTGTCTGTGGGCTCCACCAGGTAAACCGTAAAAGTCTCCCCTTCCACTGCCATCATGTCTAAGTTAGAGTCTCCCAAGGAGCAAGAATAGCTGCAGAAGCTCTTCATTGGAGGCTTAATCTTTGAAACAACCAATGAGCATCTGAAAAGTCACTTGAGGGCTGGGAACACCCACAGACTGTGTGGTAATGAGAGAGCCAAACACCAAGCAGTCCAGAGGCTTTGGGTTTGTTACTTATGCTGCAGTGGAGGAGGTGGATCAGCCATGAGTACAAAGCCATAAGAGGTGGATGAAGAGTTGTGGAACCAAGAAGAACATGTCACGAGAAGATGCTCAAAGACTCACTTAACTGTGAAAAAGATTTTTGTTGGTGGCATTAAAGATGACACTGAAGGCACAGTGGGTTAAGCAACACACCATGAAGCAAACCACAGCCACTGCAGCATAAGTTCAATCCCTGCCACTGGCCGGGGAGGTGACCCGCATGGCATGGCAGACCTCTCCTGCCTCATCCTCTGCTCCCCTCAGCAGTGTATTTCGGTAGATCTGCCTGTTCTGTTCCCTACTCTGTCTCTGGTGGGTCCTCTCACACACTGCCCCCCACACCTCTGGCCTGTACCCCAGTGCTTGTATGCATAAATAAATAAATCTTTTAAAAAAATGACACTGAAGAACATCACCTAAGAGATGATCTTGAGCAGTACTGGGAAAGTTGAAGTGATTGATTTGTAGACAAGATTGTTATTTAGAAATATCATACTATGGGGCCTCCCTAACAAGGAGTTAAGATTCAGCACTATGACGCTCTATCTGCAGCCACTGCAGCATGAATTTGATCCTCAGTCAGGGACTTGACCCCCATGGCACAGTAGACCTCTTCTGTCTCACGCTTTGCTCCCCTCAGCAGTGTATTTCAGTCAATCTGCCTGTTCTGCTTCCTACTCTGTCTCTGGTGAAACCCCCTTCCCACACCTCTGGCCTACACCCTGGCTCTTATATGCATAAGTAAATAAAATAAATCTTAAAACAAAACAAATGTCATACTGTGGATGGCCACAATTGTGAAGTAAGAAGAGCCCTATTTAAACAAAAGATGGCCAGTGCCTCGTCCAGCCAAAGAGGTCAAAGTTGTTCTGAAAACTTTCATGGTGATCATTGAGGCGGTTTTGGTGGGAATGTCAACTTTTGTCTTTAGTGGTCAAGGTGGTTTGGGTGGCAGTCTTGATGGTGGATCTGATGGCAATGGAAATGGCTATACTGGACTTGGTAATGATGGAAGCAATTTTGGAGGTGGTGGAATTGATTTTTGAGGAACCAGAGGTAGTTGGATTCACTTGTCACCAGATAGACACAGATTATAGATCTAGTGGAAAGTATGTGTATATCTGTTTTTGAGGAATTGCTATTCAAATCTTTGCCCATTTATGACATAATCAGGTTGTTTTTGTTGGTCAGCTTTAGGTGTTCTTTGTGTTCTGGATGTTAACTACTTATCAGATGTATGATTTGCATGTCTTCTCCCACTCAGGGGTTTCTATTCACTGTGCTTTCCCACCTACAGCAGCTGTAGAAAGATCAAACTGAACAATGCGAACAATAAAAGTGAAAACTACCTGATGTTCCACTCTCCCAACAAAAGCCAACTGTGTTCTCTGAGATAACCCTCCCAAGTAACCATAGGTGAGTTGGATAAGCATTTGGTGACTCTCAATCAAACTGGTTTAAGGCTTTAATTAAAAAAAAAAAAAAGTAACTACTGCATTCCTTTGAAAACATTGAAATAGAAACAATGACCATTTCACCACCTAACAAAGTGACTCCTTGTCCCCTGGTGGGAAATGCTGCTCCTGCAGTGCTTAGGAAGTCGCTACTTTGAAGACCCAGGGATCCCTCTGCACGAGTAGGGGTGCTCCCTGCAGCCCCTTCCTCTCTGCCTCTGCGGAGTGAGCCTTTCACGCGGGCCTTTGTTACCCCACTTTCCCAAGGAGAACTTGGAAATAGAGTTTCACAATGGAAAAACCACATTGGCTTTTTCCCTGAGCGAATTAGGCTTAGTAAAATCTCCTCTACACTAACTTGAGGAAGATCAAAGTTGGGACTCTCAGTCGCTGGCTCAGTCTCCTCTGATGTCTCTGCAGTTGTTGAAACAGGTGAGGACACTTTTAAAAGCCAGGAAAGTAGAACTGCCTGGAAAAACTCCTCACTCGGAGGCAGGACCACAATAGACACATCTGCTTGGCTCCCAGCTCCGAATCAGACCCCAGCATTCGTGGTGTGGCCCCATTTCATTACCTTCTACAAGCGACCTACGACAGAGCTACAGTAAGTGACATTCTTATGAAAAACAAATTACTAGTTAATATTACATTTGAGGTTGCTTGAAAGTTCTGTGAAAGAAAAGCTCACTGTGATTAAGGGACGAGTCATTTTAAGAAATGCAATTTTCAAAGGCTGTAATTATATTTCAAGAATATTGCTGACCATTAACATTTAAAATAAGCTCCCCAACCCCTGCCTTTCACAAAGATCATTTGCTGCTTTTGCTTCTGGGAATTTATGTCTTGGCAACGCTAATAAAAGCATTGAACAGAATGAAGCTGACATTCTAAACACTTGAAGTTTGTCTTTGATTCTTTCAAAAAAGAAAAAGAAATAAAAGGGAAGGGAAGACCATTTAACATCATTAAATGCCTTTGAAGCTTTGGTAGGCTTGTGCTGAAGTGAAATGGAAGCATTTTTTCAAAAGAATGGATTTTGGGGATTTCCCCCAACTTTCCCCACCTTTCCTTTGCAGAGACGTGCAGGCTCAGGCCAAGTCATAGCAGGTGGCCCTCAGACTCCCAGGCTGGTTCACAGTAAGGCTGCTTCCAAACAGGTCACGGCCTGTCTCCTGATCTTAAATACACAGCAGAAAAATTAGTACAAATAACTTTCTAATTTTAAAAGATAGCTAGTTTGTGTTCAAAACAATGAGACAACTCTCCATTGACATGACTACTATAGTGTATTGAATAGTATATTGAAGTATATAGTATAAGCGGCAAGTCGCAGAAACACAAATACACTATTTAAAAAGTGCGTGTAAAAAGCAAGTGGAATCACACACATGCACTCACATCCCCAGGGGCATATGGTGTGCGAGTTCATAATGGGTTATGGAAGAATTGTCCTCAGATAGACACATTAGAGGTTTAGTGGCAACTATTTGCATGTCTTTTTTGAAAGAACCATCTGTGCAAATTTTCACCCATTTTCATTCTGGTCGTTTCTGAGCTTTAGGAGCTTCCTTCCATTCTCAAGACCTGCCCAGGTCCGGGACCTTGCTGGGGTGCTTTAGGAGCACTGTGTGAGGCTCCCGTGCTCCAGGGTTACTACAGCAGCCCCGTGGAGCCTGCCTGAAGGTCAGCAAGACAGGCCCTGGCCTCACATCTCCCCAGGCCTTCCCCCATGGCTGGCATTGGATGGACCCAATTACATAAGGAAGTTAAGGCTCAGAAGACTGAAGTTCTTGCTAACTCAGACCTTCTGAACCTGAAAAGGTTGAACCTAATGAAAAAACTGTTCTCTGGAAGGATGGGACAGGTGGGTACCCCACTATTGTCTCAGCAACTCCACGCAGATTCTCATCATGCCTCAAGGTTTCCCTCTTCCAGCCCTTGCATTAATCCCAAAGGCACTTTCTGTAAAGAGCCTCCCCAACCCCCCAAAACACAGCAGTGTTTGGGACTTTCTCCTTCCCATCCAGAGTTTCTACTGGACATTTTACTTTGTAAAATTGCACCTCTTTTCCATATTAGGAAGGGTTGCAGAATAAAATTCTTTTTGTTTTGTGTTCTAGATGAGTGAGGAGGGGGCCAGGGCTCGAGCTTTCCTACTGAATTTATAAATCCCCTGGGAGAAGTCTTGAAGGGTCTATGGTGGCACTAAGGTGGGATGGGAGCATGAAGGAGTTCTCACTTCTTGGTTCCTAGATGCCTGCGTCGTTGCATATTTTACACTAAGCGTGAATATGCGATATGCTTATGCAATTACACAAATGAAAATAGAAGCTAGTTTGGGTAAACTGAGTTGAGTTCATGCACAGTTTTTTAATTTGCTTTCTGCTTTTTGTTGACCAGGGAAATTTGCTGACATGAATATAAGTAAATGTCGGACTAAATAAAGTGGAAATAAATATGTAAGGGAGCATCTGCAGCCTCAGAGATATCTCAGATTTGGTGGTTTGTGTGATGAGAATTACATTTAGAAGCAGCCTATCTTCAGGACCAATTCAAACATAACTCTATGAGGAAAGCTCCCACGTCAATTTGAGATTCGTGAATTTCCACAAAGCTCAGCTGTGATCAGAAGAATCTGTTCCCAGTGGAGATCTAGTTAAAGGCAGTCAAGGAGATTATAAAGGATGTGAGACCAACTAATTCAGCATATGAAGACATTCACATAGGCCACATTCATTTTTTGGAATGCGGAATATTACCTTTATTTTTCAAAAACCATCATAAAACTGAAATGTTGAAAAATGATCAGTTTTTTAATTTACACTAACCATGAGTAGGGAAAAGGAAGCTTTTCAGCTTATATAATAGTTGAAAATTAGGAACTTTGGCTATAAACTAAGAAGCAATCATCCTTGCTGTTGAATCCATTTGCTAGATAAAGGTATTCTGCACAGCATTGTTTTATCATCACTCTTTATTAATATGGCAACATTTGAATTAAAAAATGAAAAATTAAGGAGTATGGCCCTAGAAAATACATACTAGACTTGCTCCTGAATTTAGTGAAAGCAGTTCATTTTTTTTAAAAGCTTGAATCAATTATTTGCAAATGTGGCACTACAAATTTGTCATTAATTGTATTAGACATTGCAGGAAAAAAGTTACTACCTGTGCATATTCTACTTCTATGGAGAAATTAAAACAAATGAGACCTAAGGAAACGTGCCATTTTACAGACGTAGTAGACTGAACAACTTCATACCCTGGCCCCAGATTTCCACTTCTAATACAGGCCCATTCCCAAGAGGGAATGGACACATTTACTCAGCCAAGAACGCAAGACACACACAGTGTATTTAGTAATGAAAGCATATAAAAAGGGAAAATTGGGCTTCGCTGGTGGTGCAAGGGGTTGAGCACTGCACTGTGGGGCTTCCACAGCCACTGCACTGTGAGTTCAATCCCTGGCCAGGGAGGGGACCCACATGGCGCAGCAGACCTCTCCTGCCTCGCCTGCTTCTCCCCTCAGCAGTGTATTTCAGTCTATCTGCCTGTTCTGCTCCCCACTCTGTCTCTGATGAATTCTCTCACCCCCTAACCCATGTCTCTGGCCTGTACCCCAGTTCTTGTATGCATGACTAAATAAATAAAATCTTTAAAAAAAAAAAAAAAGGGAAAATTTGCCTCTTTGGAGCATCTTGCTCCAAGTACCCATAGTGTTGCTTTCCTCAGTTTTCATCAGGTTGCAGGGATCGGCCTGTGTTGAGCAATGTTCCAACATTCGTCATGCAAATGTGGTTTTGCTTTGAACACGATTTTCATGAGTTTGCTGCTTCACAGATGCTTTGATTGTTCACCATGCAAACCTCATTTGAGGACCTTATGAATTCTGAAGGGTTCAAGCTGTTAAACAATGGAGCCTGTCAAAACTTCCTTTGTATTTCTATTTCCAACATTTTTTTTTTAAACCATTGGGCAATGCCCACATTTTCAGTAAGTGTCCAGCAGCTCAATGGAACCTTCCCTCATGTCCCCTTGTCCCATCCCCTCCCCTCTCCCTCTTAGCTTCAGAGTCCTCAGAATGTTTCTTGATGTCCACTGTTGTTTTTTTTTTTTTAACTGTTTTACATTATCGAATTGGCTGCCATGTAAGTGTTCAGTTTTCATTTTGACTCAAATTCTTTCAGATTCACTCAACTTTATTGAAAATGGTCATATTTCATCTTTTCTTATGGCTGTGTGACACTACGTGGTGTGACTATAGCACAACCTCTTGATCCAGTCTTCCAGTGATGGACATTGGCTGCTTCCATGCTCTGGCTATTGTAAATAATGCTGCCCTGAACATAAGAGAACACGGGAGTTTTTGTGTTGACGGATTGTATTATTTGGATTGATTCCAAATAATTGATTTGGGATTGTTGGGTTATACAGTATTACCCAACTTTAGATTTTTTTTTTAAAGTTATTTATTATGCATACAAGCACTGGGGTACAGGCCAGAGTTGCTGGGGGTGAGAGAATCCACCAGACAGAGCAGGTAACAGAACAGGCAGATCGACCGAAACACACTGCTGAGGGGAGCAGTGGGCGAGGCAGGAGAAGTCTGCCTGCCCCACGTGGGTCACCTCCCCAGTCGGCAGCAAAGATTGAACTCACGCTGCAGTGGCTGTGGTTTGTTTCATAGTGTGTTGCTTAACCCACTGTGCCACCATTATTTTACATTTTGAATTACTTAGTGGGTTAAGATATGGCACAGGTGGAAGTTCAATTTTTGCATGTGACTATCCAGTTGTTCCAACACCATTTATTGAAAAGCCTTTCCTCTCCTCGTTAAACTATTTTAGTTTTTAAAGATAGATCCAGATCACTTTGCATAATGGAAAGAGATTTCCAGATTGCATTCCCACCAACAGTGCAACAGGCTTCCTTTTTCTCTGCATCATCTCCAACAATTGTTTGTGGTCTTCTTTAACACATGCCAGTGTGCTGGGGCAATGTGGCATGTCACTGTAGTTTAATCTGCATCTCATTAGATGTGACAATAGACATTTGTTCATATCTTCTGGCCTTCTGGGTACCCTCTTTGTTCATGGGCCACATCGTTACTCTCCTTCTATTCCTCCGTGTTAAATGACTTCCGAGTCTGTTGTCTTCATACTCACTGTTCTGTTGCTTTATAAGAGCCCCTGTAGAAATGCTTTCATATGCAGCTTGGCGTTGAAAAATTCCTTTAGTTTTTGCTTTTCAGTGAAGCTTCTTACTTTCCATTCTGTCTTTGGCATTACTCTTTCTGGGTAAGCCTTCTGGGCTTGCAGTCTTTTCTTAAGCAAGTTTGTGTTTTTAATGTTTCTACTGAAAAACCTGCTGATAATCTGAGTGGTGAACCCTTTTGGGTTGCCTTTATAGGTTACCCTTTCTGTCTTTTTTTAAATATTCTGTCCTTGTCTCTGGTTCTCGACAGCTTTCGTTGTTATGTTCTTGGTGTGGTGGTGTGGGCCAGCTGCTCGTGCTGCCTGACAAAAGTCCAGGTGTGAGGGACACTCCTGAAAGATGGGGATGCTCCAAAGGCTGGCTCCTCCAGTCCCTTTTCTCTTGGCTAAATTGTAATTCTGTGATTTCATGATATATGCTTACTGAAAAAACATTCACAGGGGTGTTATAAAATTGACTGTTTCATTAAACAAAATAATTGGATGCTATGCATTTGATGATGAACTACTGATTGGCAAATATTGTAACACAAATTCAAAAAGCCAATACTACAAAACCAGGCAGGATCCAATGCAATTGGAATGTGGTGGTTTTACAAACTCCCAGACTTAAAATTCGCTATGGGAAACTGACCTTGGGAACCAAAGAAAGACCTCTGTAACTTGGCCCACTGTGGAAGGCTCTGTATCTCCCAGGTGATAAATGAGTCACGTTCAACCTACCAACCCTCCTCCCCTCTTCTCTGCCTCTGTTTTACTTAAATCATAATCATATATAAAAAGTCTCCCTAATAACAAAAATTATTGACACTAGTTCGACTCTAGACCTTGTGGCTAGTAGTCTGTCTTATACTCTGAGTAATAACAAAATGGTTAGTTGTAACTGCGCAAAGTTGCCATGGCCGCCTTAATATTAAAAAACTAGTGTGCTAATAAAAACATGCTATGCTTATAAAAACAATGTTAACATTAAAAAACTAGTATGCTGATAAAAATATGTCGTCTAGCACGTAGGCCTTACCTTGAAACAGTATGATGCCCTGAATCTTGACTGGAGATCATAAAAACCCCAAACTGTTCTTAAGAAAAAATGTAATGATTGTTATCTTTCTACTCTATACACATGATGATGTACTCTCACTGCTTGCTTGCAATGAATAAATAAAGGCTGCAGAGACACTCAGGAGGACGCTTGCTACACTCTGATCAAGTGGTTAGTGACTCCTCAAATCCCCCCATCAATTCACCGACAGGACACCGTCTCTTCCTGTGGGGACCTTGGCCTCAGCTGGAGCTGGTCTCCCGCAGTGTGGCATTATTTTGTTTGGAACTCCTTGGTCCTCTTGAATCACAATGTCTGTTTTGTTTCCCATATTCAGATGGTATTTAGAGATTATTTCTTTAAGTAAATTTTCTCTGCCTTTCTTTCTCATCTCCTTTTGGGTGTCCCATGAATAGTTTTTTTGTTTTGTTTTGTTTTGTTTTTAAGTTGACCCAGAGAGCTCTTACACTATTTTTTTTTTAATTCTTTTTTCTCTACATTGTTCTAGCATGTGTTCTCCAATATTGTGTCTTTGAGCTCTTTAATTCTCTCCATTGCTTCTGTTTGTCAGCTGTTCAGGCCCTCGATTTTGTTTTTTATATCAGCAGTAGTGTTTCTTAGCTTGTTATTTCTAATTGTAGCTGCCTCACATTTTCCTTGTCTTCATCTGTTGTTGTTTTCTAGTCTCTGTTTTTTTGTTTTTAAATTCCTTCAACGTTGCGAGAACTGTTTCCCCAAACTCTCCTTCTGCCATGCTCAGCAGCTCTGAGAAGTTGGGGGTCTTTTCAGGTTATCTTACTCTTACATTTCTGTGTGTTCCTCTGTGTCCTCATTTTAAATTTTTTTATGGGCATTAATAGGTACAATTTTTCAGATTACTGTCTTTGCACTTGTTGAAGTAATCCAGGGACTAGTAGTCTAAGGACTGCTAGCAGGACTTGTGCTGGAGAGGGGTAGGAGGTGTACAGGAGGAGCAGGCCAGCTGGGCACCAGAGGATCACCTCCAGTACATTCGGGAATTCCAACTTCCTGCTTCACTGCAGGGGCGAGAGTTGTGCGGTGGTGATCCACAGGGGCCCCCTCCTCTAGGGCAGCGTCTCTGTGTTGGTGTCTCATAGTTTCATGTCCATTTCCTCTCTAGGTTATTCTTAGGCACTGCATGCAGCACTGAATACGGATTGTAGTTCATATGTGGTCACAGGCCAGGAGGTGTTCTCTTTTCTAGCACAGAGCCTAGCCTTGGGATATTTTCTCTTCTTAATTTTATTTTATTTTTTATTTTTTTTTTTAAAGATTTATTTATTTATGCATACAAGCACTGGGGTACAGGCCAGAGGTGTGGGGGGCGGGTGAGAGGATTCACCACAGACAGA
>JAGFMF010011598.1:328242-341330 GCA_019455555.1 Galemys pyrenaicus | reverse complement strand
CATGTGGGTCCCCTCCCTGGCAGGCAGCAGGGATCGAACTCGTGCTGCAGTGGTTGCGGTTTGCTTCATAGTGCGTTGCTTAACCCACTGCGCCACCAGGGAGGCCCTCTTCTTAATTTTATTTTTATTTATTTATGCATACAAGAACTGGGGTATAGGCCAGAGGTGTGTGGGGTGGAAGTGAGAGGATTCACCAGAGACAGAGTAGGAATCAGAACAGGCAGATCGATTGAAATACATTGCTGAGGGGAACAGCGGGAGAGGCAGGAGAGGTCTGCTGCGCCATGTGGGTCCCCTCCCTTGCCAGGGATCGAACTCGCGATGCAGTGGCTGCGGATGCTTCATAATGCAGTGCTTAACCCCTTGGGCCACCAGGGAGACCCCGATAGTTTCTCTTTTATTGGTAGGTGATGAACACTAGTTTATTCAAGCTTTTTTTTCAGCCCTAGGCTGGCGTGGTAGATGTTTTTGACATTTCAACCTGACCTTCGAGCAGTCACATCTTCTGTAAGGAAACCCAGGAGTCTGACCCAATTCAGTCTCCAGTTGTTCTATATGGAGCCTCAGTCTCAAGCCAGTGGTCCTAGGTTTGCACCTTCACCCCTGCAGTACCCTCTGTCTTGGCTGCAACTCATGCACCCCCTCATCCAGTGTGGGGGCTCAAGCTCAGTCAATAGCTATAGGGGGCTCTGCACAGCATCTTCTCTTCCCTCTTTTTGGTTGTTCCATCCCATTTTCATTCTAAATAATGTTCACTTAAAATTTCTCCTTCCCCATCCTGTCAGACTGATACTCCAGTGTGCGCTGTGGTGGCTCATTTTTCCCTCGGATTTTTTGGCTTCGTTTTACTGCAATTTGATGGTGAAATCGGGAGGAGGCGAGCATGGACTCTTCTTGGCTGCCATCTTGCCAGACTTGTTTCTTTTTCTTCACCCACAAACAACCTGAGAGGATGTGTGTCACAGGCCAGCTCAAGTTTCCATGATTTACAATTAGTACTGGATAACAGATTTGCCTCACACATTTTTGTGCTAGGCTTTGGGCATCGCTGACTGTCTATGCTAACCAGAGTCACTTTCTGTGTGTGTCTTTCATTGGCACACTAAACGTACAGGTCCTGCCCGAAAGCAGCACATGGGGTCCTTCTGAGAGAGTTCAACATTCCCAAAGCTTTAATGGACAGAAGTTCATTGAATCCAAGCAAGGCAGGGAGTTCTGAGCTGACACCCTGTCTGGGCCATGAAACACCTTCGCGTGGTCAGGCAACATCAGCCTTGAACCCACCTGGGCACGACAGTTCACCTCTGCTCAGTCCTCTGTGCACAACGTCTCCAAGGTGGTCTTTCCAATACACCGGTGCTAGTCGTGTGGATTAAGAACCAACTGGCAGGAATAAATGCGCCCCTGTGCTTGGGGAGTTGTCCATGCTGACTGAGGCTGGTGAGGACTGTGGTTTATGCTGTTGCAGCATGGGCTGCTCTTACCTTCTAAAGGAATCTCACTGATATACCCCCAAAACAGAATCTCCTCCTGGTCTAGGATCTTTGCTTTAGAGAGCATGCAATGACATGAAGCTCCTGAGAGAAGAGAAGAAGGAAGGAGGAGGCCAGCATGTGGCTTCCCTCCTTTCTCAAGAGTGTTGAATCCTAGAGCTCATGTTTTCCAAACAGAAATTGTTATTGGATTCAAGCTCGTTTTTGAATAAGCATTATTAATTGCTTTTTTGTATAAATACTCACAAACATGGACCTGTCTGTCCCATCAGAACCCAGCTGTCCTAGCTCAGCAGCAATAACAAAATACCATGGACTGTGCGGCTTAAACAACAAGTGTTTATTTCTCTCAGTTCTGGAGATCCTCCACCAAGGTCGGTGTGGAGAGAGCCCTCTCCCAGCTGCAGTCACCTCCTTGCTGCGTCCTCAGGTGGAGGGGAGGAAGGGGCTGTCTTCTCTCCCAGGCAGGACCCCAATCCCATCGTGGGGCCCCCCTCACGACCTCATCGAAATCTCATTATTGCCCAAGCCCCTACCTCCCAATACCATCCCATGAAGTGGCAGGGCTTCAACAAATGAATTGCGGGTGGGGGGAGGGGAGGGAACGCAATCATTCAGACCATAACACTACTGGTTTCTTTCCAAGGGAAACAGAATCAAATAACAGCAGCTGGGGAAATTATACCCTAAATTCCTATCATAGCCCCCTGAGAAAATATGACTTTCAGAGGCTGCGTGGCACCTCCAGAGAGGCCTCCGAGGGGAGTGATGCCTGGGACACAGCGGCCCGGGTAGCACAGGTACGCAGCGCCTCGGCCAGGGAAATGCATGTGGAAGGCAGATGGGTTGCTCCTCCATCTCCCAGGCTCCTATGCTCATCTGGCCCTGTGAGCCCGGGGTCCGGAGCAAGTGCGGAGCAAGCACAGGGAGCTGCCCTCTGCCTTGCTCTGCCCCTGTTAGCCCTCAGGCATTACTTCTCATTGTAGAGCAAGGGGTTGGCTCCGCGGTGCCCCGGTCTTTCCGCTGTAGTGTTTTCAGTAGGAAGAGAGTCGCCAACCTAAGGGTCTAGGGAGGAGACCTAGAGAACAACACCTATAGTATACTTGTTTTTGAAAACTTACATTTTATTTTTTTAAAATGCATGAGAGGGGGCCTCCCTGGTGGTGCAAGGGATTGACCACTGCAGCACGAGTTCAATCCCTGGCCAGGGAGGTGACCCACCTGGCACAGCAGACCTCTCCTGCCTCGCCCGCTGCTCCCCTCAGCGGTGTATTTTAGTCGATCTGCCTGTTCTGCTCCCCAATCTCATTTTGGTGGATCCTCTCACCTCCCATGCCTCTGGCCTATACCCCAGCTCTTGTATGGATAAATAAATAAAATCTCTCAAAATTAAATAAAGAGGAGGTCCTCAATTTAAAAATAAAATGCATGAGAATCTTGCATCCTATTGTATAATATAATTGTAACTGTGATGTCCGTAGGAAGGGAAGGTTCCAGGTGCCCTGCCCCACCCAAGGAAGGAAGGGTGGAGCTGAGCAGCGAGGGGAAGCTAGAAAAGACTGGGGAAGGATTGGCAGCAGGAAGAAGTGGAGCGAGATGGAGAAAGAAAAAGACTGGAGGAGGCACATGGAACAGAGAGATAGGTAAAGAAGCCACACTTGCTTCTTGGCCTTGAAGTAGCACTAGGAACTGGAGGACATGGGGGGAGACACCTGAAACAGACACAGGCGAGAGACCCAGGGGGACGCTGACAATGGCAGCGTTTGTCTTGATTTTGATTTTGACCTTCTCCTTCCAGACTTGCCTGGCCCCCTTAACCCCTTTCCTACGGGTCCCCACAGGAAGGTGCTTAGACTTGCAGAGGTTTGGGCATCAGTGATCTTGCTTTGGTTCAACCCTGTTTGGCCTTGCATTTACCCACGAGAGGATGAGTGACTCTGGGTGCTTGATTTGGAAATTATTCTTTCTCTTCTCTCTGATGCACACTGATTGTATTAGGATTCTTTCCTATTGAAGGCATATATGCTACAATATGTTTTATCTTGATGCAGTGTATGGCAAAACCCATTTGGAGCAGGCAGGTTTGGGTTGCCAGGGTGCCCTCAGCTTGTTCGGTAACTTATCTATGTTTGTTTAATATTAATGCCTTAAGTCACCGCTCATGAAATAAAGTTAATGCTCCATATTCTTCCTGTGACTTAGAAAACTACTAAGCCTGGCCCAGGGGCCCTGGGTACTATTTGAGCAGCATGACAGGGGGGGCCCACCGGCTACTTGCACCCTTGCTCCATGCAGTGCCACACCATGGTTGATAGGGCCACTGAATAGTGATCCCCAAAGTCACCCACACCTTAACTCCCTGTGACTCCAAGAAGAGGAACTGTACAGGTGCCATTAAATGAAGGGTCTGGAGAGTATCCTGGTATATCTGGGTGGGCCCAGTGCTATCATGTGTCCAGAGTCATTCTGGAGGGGTCTGGAGGAAGAAGACAGAGTTTGGGGTGATGCACTTCAAAGATACAAGAAGGGACTGCAAAAAAAAAAAAGAATGTGAGCACTCACTGGAAACCGAAAGGCAAAGATATAGCTTCTCCTTTCTGAGCCTTCAGAAGGACCGTCTCTTTTGACCTTAGCCCAATAAAATTGACCTTGAACTTTTGACTTCCCAAACTGTAAGAGAACAAATTTATTTATTTATTTTTAAAAGATTTATTTATTTATACATACAAGCACTGGGGTACAGGCCAGAGGTGTGGGGTGGGGGTGAGAGGATTCACCACAGAGAGCCGGGAGCAGAACAGGCAGATCAACAGAAGTACACTGCTGAGGGGAGCAGCGGGCACAGCAGGAGAGGTCTGCTGCGCCATGTGGGTCCCCTCCCTGGCCGGCGGCAGGGATTGAACTAGTGCTGTAGCAGCTGCGATTTGCTTCATAGTGCGCTGCTTAACCCACTGCGCCACCAGGGAGGCCCCAAGAGAACAAATTTATGTTGTGAGTCACTGAGTTTGTGGTAATGATTTGTGACAACAATGGGAGAGGAATGTAATTGGTATCAAAGCCCAAGTTATTGCAGCAACGCTGCCAGCGCCAGCAGTGCTTGTCTATGTGTTCGCTCCTTCATGCGCTGCTCGCTCAGTCAGGACAACAGCGGCAGTTTTTGTTTCAGGGTGTGTAGTTATTAGAAGCTCATTTTCTTGATTGAAAGAGAACACACTTCTGGGTGCTTACCTGACCCGCTCACCGTCCCTGTCTGGCTAATGGTCCCTCTTTCACTTTTTCTCTGAAGGAAAAGTCCATGAGGCAAGAGAAACGCTCCCTAAATACAGTCATCCAGTCAATCACCGCAGGTGGGCGTGGCTCTGTCTAAGGTTGTGTGGCTCAACGCAACTGGCATGCACGTGGCACAGGTTAGGTCCGGGAAGAGAGAAGATTAAGTCCCAAAGTGAAAAATCTTAACTGGTTTGCCACTCAGCAGGAATTGAGGGGCTGTGGGGGGAAGGAGAAAATGTTTGTACTTAATACTTAATTTCCAGATAAAATGGATTCATAATGCATTGAAAAAACAACTATACACATCTCAGTGATTTTCAAGGGTGGCTATTTCGACTGAGAGACAGGAGCACTGAGTGGACAGGGCTGAGAGTCGGGGCTCAGGACTCATCTCTGGATGCCTGAAGTTCACAGACAGCAGTGGGAGCACCCGTCCCTGCATGATCTGACAGATGTGGGGTGCAATAGGGCACGCCTCCAGGATCTAGAACCAAGTGGCAAGACTGGAGTGAGCCTCTAGTCTTATGACCACAAAATCCAAGCAATAAAATGTCCTAGTCCTATTTTTTTCTGCTGCACAAATATACCCATAAAATTTTTCTTATGAAATGGAATCAGACTGAAATGCTATTTTTTCCTTGGCAGTAAAGTCATACTTCGCATGCTTTGCTTTATTGCATTTTGAAGATATCCTGTTTTTTACAAAACAAGGGTTTGGGGCAACCTTTCACTGGGCAAGTCTTTTGGAGCCATTTTCCAACAGTGTGTGCTCATTGTGTGCCTCTGGGTCACTTTAATTAAGATATCGTACACATTATTTCTTATTTCTTTTTTTAAAAAGATTTTATTTATTTATGCATACAAGAGGTGGGGTACAGGCCAGAGATGTGAGGAGTGAGCGATTCACCAGAGACAGAGAGGGGAATAGAACTGGCAGATTGAGTGAAATACACTGCTGAGGGGAGCAGTGTATTTCAGGAGAGGTCTGCTGCACCATGTGGGTCAGCTTCCTGGCTGGGGATGGAACTCGCACTGCAGTAGCTGCGGGAGCTCTACAGTGAGGCACTCAACCCCTTGCGCCACCAGGGAGGCCCCATGTACACATTATTTCTTAAAGACATCACGCTGTTGCATATTTAATAGACTGCAGTATAGTATAAACGTAACTTTTATATGTAGTGGGAAACAAAAAAAATTTACCTGGCCCACTTGATTGCAGCAGCCTGAAACCAAACTCACAGTGTCTCCAAGGTCTGCCTGCATGTTGTAAGAATTCTCTTAAATATCATTAAAACTATGTAGAATTTACTTATTAGGTACCCAGACTTCTGAATAGCTGTCATCACAATGCAAAGCCCAATTTGCTGCCATCCTACTGGAAAATGATCATCTGCCAAAGACATCCATGTAGGAGAGTGAAGTCCAGCTCTAGCTGTGGGGTGTTTCTGTAACAGGTGGCTGATGCCAAAACACTGTTACAGTCATGTGCCCTCCCGAGGAGGCTGCTGGTGAGGATAGATGGCCCCATGGAACATGCTAAGACGTATCACATTTTGGGGTGGAGCAACTGGTAAGAAATAGAAGGGACTGTAGAGCAGTTGCAGATGATTCAGTGTTTCAGATTCAGTGTTTGAGGGATTCAGCATTTGGGATTCAGTGTTTTCAGATCTTCAGTGATTTCAGGGTCAGATATTTCAGCCCCCACCACACCGATCTTCCATGGGGTTGTTGGGGGCCTATGAAGGTGGAGGACTCCAGCAGCCAACCTCAGAGAGGAAACGTTCTGAAGCTTTGCAAGTAGCCAAGCAACTGAAACTGTTCCCAACTTTGCTGTCACAGCCGGGCAGGGAAGGCAAAGACACGGAGCTAGGTACCTGGCTGAGCTGCTCGCGCGCGGCCACTGTCAGCTCATTTAGCCGCTACGGCTGCTGTTTCAGTTGTCGCTTGTCTGGTGCTGCGCAGGAGACATGGCGGCAGCTCTGGGAGCATCTCTTGTTTTGTCTTCTGTTGTCTCGGTGAGTTAGAACCTGGCCTGTCGTCTGGCTGCCATAAGTCTGTAGTGGCAGGAAGATGCCACCTTGGGAGCGTGGCCTATCGTTTGGGAGAGGAACTCTGCGTCCTTAGTGGTGGGAAGACGCCATCTTAGTTGCTTTTCGTTTAGGAAACATTGGACAAGGCTTTGGGTGAGGTAAATGGCCATTTTTGGCCTCCGTAACTCTTTGTTTTTCCCTGGTTTGTTAACTAAATCCTGGTTTGTTAACTAAATCTGTTCTCCAAACCAGAGTAGACTTGCAATTGTGTGCGGGTGAAGAACTCAGTGACTGATAAATTATTTGGGCAGTGTCCCCGGCCAGTTTTAGTGCCCCTTGCTGCCCTGTGTCATTTCCAGCCTCTCTAGCCTCTGTGTGTTCTAGCGACAGTTCTCACTTTCTCAGTCCAAGAGCAATTTTTCAATAGCAGAAACATATTGGGACTGTCAGAAGAACATGAAATGAGCCACCAAAATGTAGGAAGCATAACTTACAGTTCTATTTGTTCTGTTACATTTTAAAAACGGCAAATCTGTCATCAAGATAAAAAACAGAAGCCAAAACTCTGAGCTCTTTGGCAAAACTCAAGTGAAGACGACCCTGCACTTGAACCCTCCTATATAGCTATCAGGAAAGGGGCTTTTAAACAACATTTAGTCGCCTTCTGCCTACGACTTTCACAACCCTACAGCTTTAAACACCTGCTCCTAAAACAACATTTGCTCAGCAGCTGTATCCGGGGGTACACTTGCCATCACTCAGACTTGGACCTTAGGACCCACACACAGGGACCCCCAGGTCTTGGAGGCCCCAGCGGAGGTCTGTGAGTCCCTCAAGGACCCCAGGGCTTCTCCCTGTGACCTTTGTTGAGTTGGAAGAAACTCTGGCTTGGTGACTGTTTTGGGGGTCTCTGAGGTGGCTGGGTCACTCCCTCAGAGGTCCGCCCAGAGTGTTCCCAGGTGGAACACTCTGTGTCTGGGAAATGCCTGTTGCCTGTGGCCCTTCACTACTGGTGGCTCAGGGCCTGCCTTCCTTGGGCTCGTCTAAGGACCCTGCCTGCTGAGGTATAGCTTCCCCATTAAACCCACCTCATGTTTGGCTCACTGGGGGTATTAAATGTCATAATACTTGTCACCACCCAGCATGCAGTTCACGTGGGTAGAAATGCAACATTTGTTCCTGTCCCTTCTCCTGTTACAATTTCTCTAGAGTAATCCAGAGATTGGGAAAAATTAACTACACAGAAGGCTGTAAAAACTGGTTTTGTTCTGTGGCAAGCCCTCTTATGGCAGGAAAACAAAATGCATTTGTCACAGTCCTCACACCTGGAGTTACCTGTCAGCCACCATCCTCGGGATCGCTTGGGGTAGACAGCTGTCTAAACTCACTGGGTTCTACACTTAGTGCCAATGCAGTTGGTTGTATATTTATTATGGCTTCAACTCCTTTAAATAAAAAGCTAAACCAGAGCACAGGGCCACATGCTGCACTATGAAATCAGGAGAGGGTACGAAAAAACTAGCCTTTCCCTCACGCTCTCTGAGTTGGACCTGGGCCGCGTCCTTTCCGCCCACCCCACCCCTTGACCTCCTCTCACCTGGCCAAGGCACAGTCCTTCTGCTTCTGTCTCGGCGCTTTGAAACGACTCTCCTCACGGCCACTCGAATGGCCTCTGTAAAATGTAAATATTTCGATATAACTTCTTGCTTAAAATCCTCACTCTCAGCTGTCAGTTAGAGGTAGAACCCATGATCTTCACCATGCTTTCACGAGCCCTTCCTCTATGAGAAGCTTCACTTACTCCTCTGGCTTCCCTGACAGAAATGTCCTCTCCCAAATTGCTGAATTAAAATTGGTATTCAGACAAACACATATTATGCCTCTGGTCTTCCAAAGCAGCGGTCAAGTTTATATATTCTCAGTCAGTGGGGACATGGATGAAGTTTGTACTGAGTCAACTGTGAAGTGGTGGAGCACTGCGCTGCATCCCAAGCCACCACTGAGGCCCTTGCTGCCTCTTCCGGGCAGGTCCTTGGGCTTACCCCACCGAGGTCTGAATCTCTTTGCTTTTACCTACAACTAGGTTTGCAAATATTCTTGTGATTCCTCCTCCCCACTAGGTGCTCTGGGTCCTGCCAAGTGAACTGAGCTCTTTATAAAACTGGCAAGACCTAGGAAATTCCAACTCAAGAATGTAACCAAGGCCCATTATTAGGGCAGGAGGATGAGAGGATGTAGAAAAGCCAGTAAAGGCAGCGGTTTCCCAGATGATAAACAGAGCAACAGATGTGAGCTCCTGGCTGCCATGTTCCATGTGTTCTTAAAAATAATTCTCAGGGAATTTAAGAATCAAGGTTTGGAGTTTCCTCTGGTACTTTGATTGGTTCTGAATTGTTTAAGGGCATAGGAATGCAGCTCTTTCACTGAAATCGAGGGGCTGAAATGACACCCTTGAGCTCTTGAAAATGAAAAGAAGTAAGTCCCTCAGTGGTGGAATTCCACGTAGCACAAACTGCCAGGCTGTCTGTCCTAACCCTTATCTTTCAGATCTAAGATCCTTTTTGGAAAGTACTAAAATTTGAGAACCGAGTATGTTCTTGCCCGTCTAACAGGACGAGAGCAACAGTCTAGTTTTCACATGGTCAAGACCTCCAGGGCCATGTATTTTGGTTGCATCCTATGTTGATATTTTTACTGGACTGTGGTACGAGTCGCTCATAGGGACCCATCTGTAGGTGCTCATAACTAAGGAGCTGCAAGACTGAAGTTTTTAAAAGGAAAAATATTTCTGTTTATGTCTTTTTTAAATTCAGATTTTATCACTTCTGTACTTGTCAGTGGCCTCGATGCCTGAGCGCCGTGTGGCCCGGACCTGGGCTTCTGCCCTGGGTGGGCTGCGACAGTGTCCCCCTCATAGCTGCCAGCCTGGCTGGCGGTGACCAGGCCGCTCAGGAGGCAGCTCGCCGAGTGCTTAGGGTGCTTAGGGTCAGTGTGGGGTTTTAGGGGGCCTTGTGGAGTTTGAGGGCTGTGTGCCCAAGGGCGCTGCACACCAGAAGGGACAAAGCTTTTGTTGAACTCCTGAATGATGAAGGTAAGGAGGAAAAAGAAGACTAGAGGGCCCTCCCTGGTGGCGCAAGGGGTTGAGCGATGCACTGTGGGTCTTCCACAGTCACTGAATCCCGAGTTCAATCCCTGGCCAGAGAGGGGATCCACATGATACAGCAGACCTCTCCTGCCTCACCAGCTACTCCCCTCAGCAGTGTATTTCAGTGGATCTGCCATTCTGCTCTCCACTCTGTCTCTGGTGAATCCTCTCACTCTCTCACACCTCTGGCCTGTACCCCAGCTCTTGCATGCATGCATGCATACATGCATAAAGAAAATCTTTTTTAAAAAATAAATTAATTAAAAAAAATAAAGAAAAGAAGAATACAGAAGCTTAAGTTCCTCTCCAAGAGACCTGAGGTTGGGAGCTGGAGATAAGTGGGATAGAATCTAAATTAGTGCGGAAAGTTGCTGGAGAAAATCCACTTCCAACTTTTCACAATAGCATCCCAGGCACGTTGCATGTGGACGCACAGTCCTGAGCGCAGAAGGTTGAAGAACAGAAGCCTGAATTGACAGCCATTCCCAATGCTGAGGTTGAAGTGCAAAAAATGATGGCAAAGAGGCCCTTGTGCTCAACTGTCACTATTCAGAGGCTGGGATTGGACAAGAACAGAGGGGGGCATTTTCTTCATCAGGGACATGAGAGGTCAGTCCCTGGAGAGCCTGAATGGAAGGGCATGAATTACACCATCGGCACAAATCCCCTGTACCGGCCCTAACTAGGAGCTGACAGCAGCAGACGAGCTGGTGGAGCTCAGCACAGCCTTGGAGCACCAGGACTACATCTCCTTCCTCAAGAACCTCGAAGGCTCTGTCGAGAACCAACAGAGGAGACAGGATGTTAAACCCCTTAATTTTACATTGACTTTGGCCAGTGAAAATTGTCTACTCTCAAGGCAAATACAATGTGCTCTTTGAAGTGGTTTTTATCCTAATGTCATGGAAAGTAATCCAAATTTATTACTATTCATTTACTTCTTTACAAATCTTTTTTTTACAAAAATTTTTGCATAACCTAATGGACTTTAAAATTGGCTCATCACTTCCAAAATAATTCAAATTTTAGTTATTTGTTTTGAATAGTTAATACTTTCTTATGGTTCACAACCCAGAGATACAAAAAGTAAACCATCAAAGTCTCCTACCTTTGACCTAGCAGGCAATGTGTACACTTTCTTGGGAATACTTTCAGATATTTTACTTGTAGACAGCATTTTATTTCTTTTCAGATATTTTATTTGCTTACACATTAACCAATGGCTTGCATCTGTCGCTACATTTTAAAAATGCATAGAATATATAATGCATGTAAATTTTTCTGAGTTTCAAATAAAATGTAGACCATTACATATAGTTCCATGGTGGATTTTTTTCTATTGAAAAGATATCTTAGAAATTATCCATTATTGTGCATTATATATTATGTATAATCGTGTGCCATGATTTAACTCAGTTGGACACATAGGTCCAATATTTTGCATGGCAATGCTGACTGGATGCTCTTATACTACATGTATGTTTAGAATCTGTAGACTAAACTCCTAGACACAAAACAGATGGGCCAGTGCTTACGTGCCAAATGTAGCCCATCCCAGTAGAGGTCACAGAATCCCTACAATGTGTGACTGGTTTTCCACAACCTCCTCTATGTAACTTTTTGATTACTGTCAATTCATAGATGGAAATTGTTGACTAGATCTCCCTGGTGGTGCTTAACCCCTGGGGGTTAAGTTCTCAGTGCTATCACTGCTGCATCCTGATTACAATCCCCAGCCAGGGAGCTGACCCACATGGCGCAGCAGACCTCTCCTGTCTCGCCCACTTCTCCCCTCAGCAGTGTATTTCAGTAGATCCGCCTGTTCTGCTCCCCACTCTGTCTCTGGTGAATATTCTCACCCCCCCACATCTTTGGCCTGCACCCCATGCTGGCACCCTGTGAGAGAATTAATGTCTCTTGTTTATACCATTCTGTCTACTGTTATTATATAGCAGACTGAACTAAGATGGTTTTTAGGTAGTCATATGTCTACTTAATAGCAGTTCCTCACCAGTGTGCAACAGCATCTTTGATTTTATACTGATCTTGGACCAATCTGCACTGTAGACTGTCAATATACCAGTACCACATGATTTAATTGCTTTATCACTGATACCATGTTTCAATATCCCTGCCATGATTTTAAATGCACTTTGTAAACAATTTTGGATCAGTTGGTATTCTTTTTTTAAAAAAAAATATTTATTTATTTTTGCATACAAGGGCTGGGGTACAGGCCAGAGGTGTGAGGGGGTGAGAGGATTCACCAGAGACAGTGGGGAGCAGAACAGGCAGATCCATTGAAATACACTGCTGAGGGGAACAGCTAGCAAGGCAGGGGTCCCCTCCATGCACCATGTGGGTCCCCTCCCTGGCTGGGATCGAACTGGTGCTGCTGTGCAGCAGGTGCTTCACATTGTGGCACTCAACCCACTGTGCCACCAGGGAGGCCCTCAGTTGGTATTCTTTCTATGCAAGAAACCGAAAGATTCTTTTAAAAATTTTTTAATTTTTTTGTATAGAAGAACGGGGGTGTAGGCCAGAAGTGTGAGGGGAGAGAGACTTCATCAGAGACAGAGCTGGGAGCAGAACAGGGAAATTTACTGAAATACACTGCTGAGGGGAGTAACAGGAGAGAGAGAAGAGGTCTGGATATCGAACACAGACTTTAGCAGTGATAGCACTGAGACTTATCCCCTAGGCCACTGGGGAGGCCCAGAAACAAGTAAGAAAAATTCTTAAGCAAGAAAAAGCACTTAACTGGCAGCTCAAAGAATCAAAAGAATCAGATTAGTAAGGACAGGAAATAGGTCGACTTCAGAGACTCCACTGGTTGAGCTTCACAGTGGTGTCATTAGTGTGACTGGATTTCTGGCTCACTGTCTTCAAGTTCCATGTTCTTGAGCTAGAGATGCACTTCCCTAGCTTAGGGCAGGAGTCTTGATCACATAATCAATCAACTGTGAAATTACTCCAATTAATGTCTACTGCACATTTGAATTCTTGTTGCAATCCTTTTTAGAATCCATGATACATTTTTGAAGAATAAATAGGAAGGAAGGGAAGGAAGGAAGGAAGGAAGGAAGGAAGGAAGGAAGGAAGGAAGGAAGGAAGGAAGGAAGGAAGGAAGGAAGGAAGGAAGGAAGGAAG
>JAGFMF010011598.1:314531-325052 GCA_019455555.1 Galemys pyrenaicus | reverse complement strand
TTCTCTGCAGAAATCTTCTTATCCTCAGCTCCACCCACTTAGGGCGGAACCAGGATTTTGGGAACTTCCCCTTTTCCTGGGACCACCCTGTTACAGTAACAGGATAAAGACCTTTGCTATTTATAATAAGCTTCCTTCAGCCATACCTGAGTTGTTAGTGAGGTGACTCCTAGAAGGCCTTAAAGAGGGGGGCTGGTTGCAGAGGGACCAACCCTTTGGTTAGGGGGTCTGGCACTGCCAGCTTCACCAGCTCTGGGGTTGGGGGGAAGGACTGGAGAATGACTTAGTCACAATGGCCATTGTTTTAATCATGCTTTGGGGGGATATGTCTGGTCAGCTCATCTTGTTCTATTGGCTTATTGGTTTTTAAGTTCTCTGGAATCCATTTTTACTGCGGTCATAGGAAACCACAATTAACTGCCTTGCTTAATAGGAACCTGTTTTGCAACCTTGGAATGATTTAGAGAATCTGAGAGAAGAAGGTTAAAACCAGATTATTAGTGTTTTTGTGTTAGGAATTGGTATATTCGAATGTTGTAGAGGATTTGGCTTATTAGAGTACGGCCTCATAAATCCAATTTAAAGTGCATAATTTAGAAATTGAATTATGCTTGACTTTAAGTTGAAACGTTCCTAAGTTTATGTGCAGAACTGGAACTTTCAACAGGTTTGCTTCACTCGTAAGTGTATTGGTCGTTTAAGTACACAGCAAACATTGAATGAAGGTGCTGTGAGTCTAAATCTATATACTTATATAGATTTTTTAAGATTGATAAACAGAAATGTTTGTAAACCTGGAAGAATTAGACTTTTGATTTTGTAAATCAAACATGAAACATTAATTTTAAGTAAATATTACTTCTGAATAGTCTTTTCTGCGAACAAGGCCTGCCCTCACAGACCAAAAACTTCACATCAACATGCATGGTCTCCTTGCTAGGTTGCTAGAGAAGTCTCGTCTCCGAGAGGCCCAGCAGTCTAGGAAGGCCTGAGGCCCCATTCGTGACACAAATGGCTCACTCCAACCTTGCAACCTGGCGGACACCAGTCTGTCAATTCATAGTGCCTGACTACCTCCTGAACAGGGCGAAGGGACTCCTGTTGAGATGCTGCTGAGGGATTCCCTGTGGTTAAAAGCCAAGCTGAGGCCGTCATGAATCTGCCAGTGGAAGGCCTGAGGGGTGGGCACAGGGAGCAAAGGGTCCTAGACTGAGGAAACATTTACAAGGGCATGGATGCAGCTCCATGAAACTGCAGTTTGGATTGTGAGGTGAAGAGATCCAGGTGGGCCTGTTTAAAGCAGCAGCATCGGGTCCTCCCTGATGGTGCCAAGGATTGAGCACTGCACTACGAAGCATCAGCAGCCACGGCAGCATGAGTTCGATCCCCAGCCAGGGAGGGGACCCACATGGCGCAGCAGACCGCTCCTGCCTTGCCTGCTGCTCCCTCAGCAGTGTACCTCAGTCGATCTGCCTGTTCTGTTCCCAACTCTCTCTGGTGAATCCTCTCACTGCCACACACCTCTGGCTTATATCCCAGTTCTTGTATGCATAAATAAATAAATCGTAAAAAAAAAAAAATAAAGCAGAACAGGATAGGCTGTGATGTAATACTGGGGTGAGGCCAGAGGTACGGAGATGAAAGAATTCACCTGAGAGAGTGGAGAACAGAAAAGGCAGACTTATTGAAATATCCTGCAAGGGTTAGCCGGGGTCGAGTCGGGAGGGATCTGTGATGAAAGCTTCAAGGCTCTTGTAAACCCTGCTTTTGCAGGCTTTTTAACTGGGGCACCAGTTTGCAGCAGTTGTCTGCTGGGATGTCTGGACTCAGGTGCAGGCCTTTGACACAGAATGTGTCCTGGTTCTGCCTCTACATTCCTGGAGCTGGGCTGGTTTTTCTGGTCATAGCGGTCAGTCTTCAGGCAACCTTATTGAGTCCCTTATCTATTTGAGCCTCCCAAAGTTGCCAGCTGGGCAGGGACTGGGGGCTCAGTTTTTAAAAAAAAATTTTTTTTAAAGATTTGTTTATGCATACAAGAGCTGGGGTACAGGCCAGAGTCGAGGGAGGCGAGAGGATCCACCAGAGGCAGAGTGGGGAGCAGAACAGGCAGACTGAGTGAAACACACTGCTGAGGGCAGCAGCGGGTGAAGCAGGAGAGGTCTGCTACGCCATGAGTCCCCTCTCTGGCTGGCGGCAGGGATTGAACTCGCGCTGTAGTGGCTGCAGTTTGCTTCATAGTGCGTTGCTTAACCCACTGCACCACCAGGAAGGCCCTGGAGGCTCAGTTTTTAACCAGAGTAAATGGAACCCCAACAATCCATTCATCCATAAGACAGTTCATGTCTGCTATACATCAGACACTTTGGTTGCTGGAATTGTGTCTTAGACAGCTGATAAATATTGATAAACAAATGAAGCAAGATTCCCTCTCTTCATGGGTTTCACATGCTAGTAGAAAAGAACAGATGATAAACAAGTAACAATAAATACTTTTGAAGAGTTACCTGCTGTTAAAAAAGTAACACAAGGTGATAGGACTGGGTGACTTGGATGGGGTGGTGAAGATCTGCATAAAACCAAAACCTGCATAAAAAGCAGATGCAGTGGAGAAGACAAACTCATGCAAAACGCCAATAGTGGAAAGAAGCTGGAGTGTTTTAGGGAGGGCAAAGCCAGTAGAGAGGGGAGTGAGGAACAGAAGCATGGGACAAAGCTGAGGTTGCTGGTTGATGAGGCTGGGAAATAAAAATGCCATTTCACAAATCTGGAGAAGTAAAGTCTCACATTTCATTATTTCCTTTAAATCAAAATATCTGACTCTGAGCCCCACCACCCCCATCCAATGTTTACCACTGTCCCCATCCAGTGTTTATCATGAGGGAGGCTCTGTCATCTATCTTGAATCTCATAAGATACTAGAGGCACATTTGGAAAGCTCTTGACAATGAGGGCTGGGCTGCTAATTCAGATAGTCCAGGTAAAAGAAATTTTAAGCCAGTACTATCAAAATTGCCCTAAGTCCTGTTTGAACAGGTGGGCTAAATCACTGACTGGCTAGTCCTATCCAAGCAGTTCGACCACCACATTCACCCCCCACAATTTCCTGGAAAGAGAAGGCTCATCGCCCACAGGCAGTTGGAATGTAACCCATCTGTGCATGCCCAGGTAGTCCAAGCCAGAACAAGCTATGAGGTTGTTCTCCCTCCTGCCTCATGGACCTGATTTTTAAATGTTGATAAATCGCTGCAGGCAGCTAGGCTAAATTTTCCTTTCTGGCACTGATTCCCTCATGGATGAGTCTATCCTAATAAAGTCTTGCTTGCTTAGCTACACCTAGTGCTCACTGGTGAATTATTTCTCCAGACAGCAAAAGACCCACACTTTTGGGTTTTGGGGTCTGTTAACGCTTATTCATGAGTTGAAAACTATATAGAGGCAACTGCTGACCATGTAGGCAGGCCTCCCTGAGCTGCAGGAACCCTGAAACACTAGAACCCTAGCCTGCGTAAGGCATGTCAAGGCCTGGGGCAGAGAAGGGCAGACTGGGAGACCAGGACACTAGTGCCTTCTCTCAGCACTTCAAAGGCATTCTCACCCCTCCCCCTCAGCTCAATCCCCTCAAGCAGGTGAGGTTTCTGGAAAACAAAAGGCAGGTTGTCTGTGTTACTCCTACTTCCTACAGGGTAATTCTAACCCTCTGAGGCAAGGAACACAAAGGCCTTGCTATTTGCTCTGAAGTTGAACTGGGGGGGGTGGGGGTGGGGGTGTCCCACAGTAATTAGCTGGACGTGTGTTTCACATTTCATAACTTTCAGTTTAGCTACAGTTTATAGCACGTAAACCAGAAAGGCAGGAAACGCTATCATGTTTGTTGTAAAGCTATTTCTGGGGTCACCATGTCTAACTTCAGTACTGCCTTCAATCAAATGAGGTAGTGTACTTCAATCAAATGGGGGCTCTGTACTATTCCAGGCAACATCCTGTGAGTCACAGCACGACTGTGGGAGGGCAGAAATCTTTTTCTGTTTGCTTCTGCGCTGAGAAGTCTCATCTCAAAAACTATACCTTGGAATTGTTGCTGCTCCAGCCTTCAAACACAGACTTCAAAATTAAAGGAAACCAAGGGGATTATTTTTTATGTAGGACTATCTAAAATGTCTAAGGGCCATAATTGCCAGCAACCACAAACTAAGGATGTGTTTGATTGGCGCAGTGAACTCAGAAGGTGTTGGGTGTGGAACAGCCTCTGCTGTTTGCTCACATCTCAAGTTTAGGGCTAGTCCCTCCCAACCCTGCATCTCTATATCTCTGCCTAATAGCGCCACATGACTGACACAGGAACACCTTCAGCAAAAGAACAACTCTCCTCATTTAAATGTACTTTCCTTGGACCTAACTCTACCTCCCAAATTTCCCAGATGCTTATCATTCCCTTAAGTCACTCAGGCTGGCACCCTGTCTTCTTAAGAGTTTTCCCCTATCTACATTGGTTATCAAAAGGTAGAATCTGTGAAATAATCTACCATGAGTGCACAGCCTGTGGCTCTCAATTATAATACGTCTGTGTTAATCATCATGGAAGAGCTGGGAATTTCTTTTTTAGTTGGGAAGAACTTAATATCATAAAAATACTCATCATCCCCAAACTGAAATATAAATATAATTCCATTTCAATGACTTAATCTTAACTTTTAAATCTTGGCTCAAATTTTTCCCCTCAGAGTTTCTTTCTTTCATTTGAAAAAGTTATGCTACACACTAGTTACTCTCTACAAAGTTTATTAATTAATTTCACTGGACTTTCTATTTCCTAGGATTATCTTTTATGTGTTTACGTTTTCAGTCTTTGTCAGTAGTTTACATAACTACATAATTTTTGGAGTACAACTTCATGCCTCTGTATCGTGCACATGATTCACTCACCCTCCACCAAAGTTCCTGTGATTATCCTACTCCCTTCATCCCTTTTGGTAATCAGAATATTTTTCAAAGTATGTAAGAATTATTCTTGCTGTGCTTTGTTAGTTTTTTTTTTTTCCCGGGCTATTTATATTACATGGATGAGCGAAACCATCTGGTAACTGTCTTTCACAGTATCACTTCTTTCTTTCTTTTTAAACATTTATTTATTTATGCATACAAACACTGGGGTACAGTCCAGAGGTGTAGGGGGTGAGAGGACTCACCACAGAGAGCAGGGAGCAGAACAGGCAGATCAACTGAAACACACCGCTGAGGGGAGCAGCGGGCAAGGCAGGAGAGGTCTGCCGCACCATGTGGGTCACCTCCCCAGCCGACAGCAGGGATCAAACTCATGCTGCAGTGGCTGCAGTTTGCTTCAGTGTTGCTCAACCCATTGTGCTACCAGGGAGGCCCCCAAAATCACTTATTTCACTTAACATAATCATCTCAAGATCCATAAATTTTGGACCAAAAGGTAGCATTTCATCATTTTAAATAGCTGAGTAGTATTCCATGAGTATTCCACAATTTATCCAGTCATCTGTCATTGGGTATGACTTGGCTATCATGATAATGTTGCTATGAACATATAAGAGTGCGTGAATTGGGGATACTATTTTCCTATCCTGTAACTCCTAACTATCAGTTCTTGTGAGGCTGATTGGCATCATAAGTCCCACAGAGCAAGGAGAATGGGTAAGTATCTCATTTTAAAGACCCCTAGGTTGGCATGAAGCACACATAAAGCAGAGAACAAACTGTTAAAGATCCCTTATTTCTACAGAATCTGTAGGGACATTGATAGAGAAGGGACTTGCTTGTCTGATTAACTTCACAAGACAGAAATGTCAAATTTATTTTCATTTTCTATGCTAACGTGAACAAAAAAACATGACACACTCATTTCAATTTTTTATTAAAACAATTTTTTTAATTGGGAAAATCAAAGGCAAATACACATAGTTATGTATGTTGTAGACCATATAAAATACAATAGACATAGACTCCTGGGAATGCAGGAAAGACTTTAAAAAAATCTTCAAAGACACTTTCATTACAAAAAAATTTAAACATGTGGTTTATTTACTTCACTTTTCAGAAGTTTTAGTTTGTTTTCTCCTTTCTGATGCTAATCTGATTTATAAGTAACTATTCAAATATTCAATCACTTTTGTTTTCTGGAACATGAGAAAGCATAGTTTAAATGAAGGGCCTCTCTTTCATAACATTTTATGTAAATACTAATTTTACTGGAACTATTCGATTTGGTAGCACTATTGTGAGTACAGTTTCAGAATAATTAGATGTTATGGGGAAAGACAGAAAATCTGCTAGTAAGGACATGTCTTCTGATAGGAAAGAAACTTTTACATATGGTTTTACAGTAACTACTGATTTAAAATTTAGTTTTTCGATAGAGTTTTAAAAAGGGTAACAATTTATTTTAAAAATAATTTTTACCAGAGCTTAAATACAAAAATGAATTGTGCTTAGATAGCTTAGAAGACCTAAATTTTGGTGCGGCTACTGATTTTCCAAATATTAGACATTTAATTTAGGAAAATATTGTTACTCAAAACCTAAAAGGCATACTGAAAATGGAACCTTTTAGGGGAATTATTTCTTTCAACTCCTTCATGAAGAAAAATTCAGCAAAGTCTGAATCTAAAAGATCATTACATTTAGGGATAATTTCTACTGGAAGAAACAGAGGTAAGAAAAAATCAGTTAAAACACTATATGGTTCAAGAAATTACCCTCCCCCTGAAGGGGTGATAAAGTACAAGATGTTATTTTTTACATTTAATAATGAAGACCTAAGAAAAGATGATAAATGCAATTAAAGAATGTTTGTTGACATTTTAAGGGAACATTAAGCATGTTGCCAATAAATTTATAGCATTCTTCTACTCATAGGTATGAAATTATTTTGAAAAACAGCAATATTATAATGAAGCTACTGATGCTTCATTTCAATATTGTGTCCTTTAAAACGTTCCTAAGTTCAAAAAAATCTTCAAAGTTTATAGTTATTAATGAAGAAGGAGTGCTAAAATGTTTTTAAGGCACTTTTTAAAGAGGCATAAGTGAAAGCGAAGAAAATTTCTCTCAATGTTTGCCTATTAAAAAAATATATCCATGTTCTACCTAAATATTTACTTTTTAAAAGGCTAAATTACCTTGAGCATTCATTAGCTACCGGAAAGAACAAAAAGTGTAAGACTTTAAATTTTATGATAATCATATTACATATGATCTTATAAACAACTACTGTTCAGATAATGAATACAAGATATCTAAGATCATTGTTTTTATATACTAAAATATTTAGATATATTAAAAGGTACTCCTAAAATGTTACTTGTAATTCAAATATGCACTAGAGAAATTAATAATCTTACAAAGTTAAGAGCTCCTAATATAAATATGTTTTAGATTCATGCTTGAAAACTGGAATTTTATTATTATGAAGAACACATAGTACTTGTTTATTTTTATTGAAACATTACATAAAAAGCTGACAAAATAATCTGTGGTGTATTTGGAGTTTACATCATCTTGAACAGTGATTTTTGTTTCATAATCTTAGGCTTCTACTACATGATTATACTTGTTTAATAATAACACTTGATACAAAATAAAAACAATGTAGTTTTAAGTTTGATTCCCACTGGAATTGCCAGCACTTTCAACCTTCACTGTTTATACTGCTAAATACTCTTCTTTACCCCTTCTAAGCATTTGTGCTAAGACCTACCAAGCTTGTGCTCTTGTCTAACGGACACAACTTCATCTTTCAGTTTCACCATTTCCAGAAAAGGGGATAGATTTGTTTCCCTGGTGCTTTAAGTGGAGTGTGAGTTGGCAGTAAATTCCCATAACTAGAGCTCTTCAGAGAAATACTTTAACTTATTAATTATGTACCATAGCAATATATTTAACCCCATCTCACAGGTATACCCTGAAATTCTCAGTAATAATTCTTCATCACTACTTACATCAGCACTTTAGGTAATGGGATGGAAAAGAACGAGAAACGTCCCCTAAAGCTTTGTCAGCATGTGTAATATAGTATGAATTCTACTATGCAAATTTTAAATTGTATAGTAAGCATTTACTTTATAAAACCAAGATTAAAAGATTTGAAATTAAGCTTTTTATGATTTATTTGAGTTCTCAGGATGATATCTTTGGTATCTACCCTCATTACAGAATAGATAAACAACACAAGGCACGGTGATACAAGGCATATAATAAAAACTCAGTGTCCTGGGAGCAGCACATAAAGAAATCATAAATTATATTAACATGTTCTAACACTTACAAAACAAAGCTTCTGGAACATTAGGAGAAAATGACATCAGACTTTATGTTAGAAACATCAGCCCTTTCCAGGAATTCTCTATGCACTTGGTTCTCATATGACCAAAGATATACATGTTTTTAAGGCTTATTGCTAGCAAGCAGTAAAATCAATAAGAGCAGTTATAATCATAATTTCATACTTATTACTTAGATTTGTCATGAGTTTGTCAAATGAACTGTCGAAATGCTTTACATTTTCTTAACCTATTGGCATTGTTGATGTAACCAGTAGGCCTCACCGAATAGCTTTCCATACCTTTCTTTTCAACTAAATAGCTTTGATTTGCATCTTCTTTAAAACATGCAGTTCATACATTTGACAGTTTTACTACCGTAGTCGATACATTCTGGACCAATGCACTCGCAGCAGGCGTTATGGAACCATCGGTATTTGGATGCCCCCATGGACTCACAGGATATTTTACACTGATGTATGGACATGCAGTCATCAAAATAAACCACAGTACACATGTGTTCTAAAAAACAAAAGATTAAGATTTCAGAGCAAGAAAGAGAAAATGTTTTAATGCCTAGTTAAATATTATTAACCGTTAACTGACCTTAGTTCCCTAATTGCTAGTCTGCATAGGACAATGTGTGAGAAATAGGAAAAAAGGTCATATTGTCAATTGTGTTGAGAACAAAGTCAAAGTCTACTCCAACTCAAGAAGGCAAAGAGCTTTCTTAGTGATTTTATCAGATTTTAGGCTTTAATCTGAAAAATCTAGATTACTGCATTTAACAATATTTATTGGGCTTAACGCTGTGTTCTTTCCTACATTTCTCCAGGTAAAATAAGTTTGAAAAATACTATTCTAAAATTTCTGAGAATTTATAATAAAATAAAACATGTAATTCAGATGATACAAAGTGGCTAGCAAAGTTTGACGCAAAGCATTAACTATTAGAAAACAGTTCTTACTGTTACAATTAATAGCATTTCTAGTCCTCTGTTCACTTTGTTTCAGTTAGTGCTCTTGGTGATTAACCACATATAACAAATAGAAAGACACAGTATATGAAATAAAGGACAATAAAAACCACTAAATATATGATTAAAGGCTAAGTTACTTTATAGGGGCATTTAAAGGGCTGATAAATCACTAGAGATCTGAATAAGGGAAAGTCTGAAGGGGAATAAAAACTGGACTTGTATTAGAAAGAAGATTAAAATCAAAGCTATGAGGGAACAAAATAAGGCAAGTCATGGACATGGGGGATGGAGTGGAGGTGGGTCTGACTGCAGTGGTGGTTAGCATCAGGCAACAGCAGAACCACTACTGGGTATACTAAGATGGGATCTTGTTAAAGACAGAAATAGGAAGGCTGGCAGAGCACTAGATCAGGTAGACAAGAAGGGTTGGTATTGAAGAGGGGAGCATCTGAATCTGTGATTGGTACTTACCAAATTCACTTCATTTACTTATTCAACAAGTATTTATTGAATATCTACTGTGGACCAACCATTACAGACTCAAAGAGTAATTAGTGAGTCCAAGGACCTAAGTTAAAATAAAGGTCCTCTATGTTAAAAACAGACACAAATCAAACTGCAAATGCAGGAGAAGGGGTAGGAATGGATAACTCTACCCAGAGGAAGAGGCACCCAGAGAAAGTGTCATGGAGTAGAAACTATAGCTCTATCTTAGAGGGTAGTTGATATTTCCAGGTATTAGTCTCCTACTAGTTATTTCATGAATTTAAATAATCTTTGAGCAAATTTCATGACTAATTATTATTAGGTACATGTTGGGTATTTACAATTTAATAATGAAGAAAATGGTACAAAATATCTTATATAGACACATTCATTGTATTCATTCTGATGCTTTCCAAAATCTTGAATTTGTCTTATAAAGAGTTTTAACATAAAAGGAAATAAGAATTCTTATTCTGATTATCAACAAAAGCTGTTTTGTTTTCTGTATTGATCCACAGAGTTCACACTATTTTAGATAGGCAAAGTTTTTAATGTAGGGAACAACAAAAAGTGAAATAAAAGTGTAAATTATATTTATGTACAATTCATCTCATATTTTAAGAAATAACTGCAATTCCATAATTGCCTTATTCTTCCACAGTTAAATTGCATGGAATTTTTTTTTTTAAAGATTTATTTATTTATGCATACAAGCACTGGGGTACAGGCCAGAGGTGTGGGGGTGAGAGGATTCACCACAGAGAGCGGGGAGC